>SJYA01001562.1:140471-185630 GCA_006410615.1 Neotragus moschatus | reverse complement strand
GAATAATTACTGGCTTCTAAATTATTTTTAAGGTTTTCTAAAATGATGGATTTCTGTAATGAAACTTAAGTATGAATTCAGAAAGATAAGATCAAAATTCACTAAGGG
The DNA here is from genome assembly GCA_006410615.1 of Neotragus moschatus. Taxonomy (NCBI): domain Eukaryota; kingdom Metazoa; phylum Chordata; class Mammalia; order Artiodactyla; family Bovidae; genus Neotragus; species Neotragus moschatus. The sequence goes on along the minus strand of SJYA01001562.1, from coordinate 185,522 downwards.
AACATAATTACTGTTAACTAACACCTGTATATAAAGCCTGTGACCTTGTTTTAGAAATATGTAGGCTTTTCATAGAAAAAATATTTAATATATTTCTTGTAGCATCTGAGGAGTCATTTTATTTCACTTGGTTGAATCAGTATTTTTTTTTAACTCTGGTTATTTTCACTAGTTTGATTTTCTTTTGATTCAGAATTGTTATGTTGGTTGCATTTGATAAAGTTTCTTTGCTTTTCAAGTGCATAGAAATTTTGTTTTATTGTGAATTTCAGATGCCAGAATATTTGAAAGAACAATTCTAGAATAATTGTATCAGGGTTATAAATAAAAGTGCATATTGAACTTAAAAATAGGTATTATTTATGAGGGACCAGCTGTAGCCTATATGTATTTGATGTACTTATGACTCTTCTTTGTTGCTTTCTTTTTCCTTATACTAGAACTTTGTTGAGTTGGAAAGATGTAATAGATTGGTTGCTCTGCATATACATTGAATTTTTTTCTGTGTTCATCACCATGAATCAGATTTCAAAAAACCAGATGTTTCAAGCCAGCAGTATAATCTACATATTTTACAGTTTGTTGGCTCGCTCTTAGGTTACATTGACACCTTTTTAAAAAAAATTAGTTTTCTATATTGACTTCTAGCTATTGTTTTCTCTTTTCTTCCCTGTAATGTCTCCCCAATCCATGTTTTTTCCTAGCCTTCAAGATGGTCAGCAAGGCCAGCAGTCCACTGCCCAGGTCAGAGTCCAGTCCCGCCCCCCTTCCCAGGCTGCAGTGCTCAGTGCTAGTGCCTCCTTGCTGGTGAGAAATGGGAGTGTCCACTTAGAAGCGTCACATGACAGTGCATCTGCTGCAGGCGGCAGCAGCTTGCACGATGAACTTGGTATGCAGGCCTTATGTAATCTTGGTGGCATAAACCTTGAATATAGCCGATAATGGGTAACGATGAGTACAGTGCTTTCCTGAGATAGCTTCATTGTGGAACTACGCATAAGAGTACTTTACACAGGATTTGCCCTGTGTATAAGGAAAATTTGACTTTTGCTTTTACCTTTTCTGTTTCTCTGAATTCATAAACATTTTCTTCTGAACATGTCTGTTATTAATAAGTAAAGTATCAATAAATGTTCACACTTTACTGTCCTCTTGTAATGATTTGGGAAGTTTTGCTATTTCTTGGTATATTTGTACCATGTGGTGAAATTCTGAGTTTTAAAAAATTGTTTTTGATTGAACCTTCATCTCTCTAAATTCTCTGCTGTTGGGAAGGCAAAAATACTTTCTAATGGCCTACTACTATATAATCTTTCTTTTAGGTATTCTGTATTTTACTTCAGTGTCTGTCACCTGAAGTAGGACTTAACGTAATCCTAAATACAGTACCTTGAGAACATCATGGCTCTATATTCAAATCAAAGAACCTTACAAAGTTTGTTTCCTTTTTCCTGTTAATACATCTATAAATAGAAAATATAAGTTATTAAAGTTAAATCTCAGAGAGGTGGTAGAGTTTTAGGCCTGAGTAATGTGTTAAAGAAACAATACTTTTTACTAGTTTGTTTTCTAGTTCTCTCTCCAGTTCAGCTTTCTTGTGCTCAAAATGCAGATTAGTAGCAATTGAAGAAAATCTTGTTGTTCAGAAATATACATTTCAAAGTATTTTATTTGCTTACTGTGATTTTGTTTCTCCATGTTATAACTGTCTTTGATTTATAATGAAGGTAATCTAGCTGATGCTTTGACTAGAAGGATATAATTGGTAGAGGGTGCCCAAATTAGGTATAAAAAATGTCATATGCTGTTAATTGACTCATTTTTTTTGTAAAAACTATTACAGAGAAAATTAATAAGTATTAGATATGCATATTGATGAAAATCATCAACTGCAGCAAACTTTATAGAAAGTTGAAAATGATAATCTGTTTAAAACCTGTTAGAACATTAGAACCTATGGTGATTTCTAAATGAACTGAGAAGGAAATAAGACATTTTAATTTTAGAGTGCTTATGCTTTGGAGTTTGTAATTTGAAGAGGGCAGGAAGTCTGTTTGAGAGAGTAAGGTGGACTTCGGTTTAGTTACCTGCTTCGACTTAGTTGCAAATATATTGAGTAAATGGTATCTTTTTATTGACGTTTCTCTTGGGTTAACTCAGTTCCTATGTTTGGAGGACTTGTCAATTTGTAGCTGTACAATTACAGTTACTGTCACTACTGTCCATTGGTCATTTGGTAGTAGATTAACTAAGCTTAGATTTGGTTAATTTTGGGTTTTAAAACTTTTGTCAAATGAAGAATAAATTGAACTAGTAGGTGATTTTCCTCTGTAAAAATTCTTAGTTTGTTCAAAAAACTCGCTAAGCAAGAACTCATATTCATAGATGACTGAGAACATGCACATTATCCACTTAGCATCTCCTGGTGAATATTCAGGACAGTCACTTAAAGTTTGGATTTTAGCTTTTGTTTTAACTGCTTTCTGATAGTTCTTGGCCTCTCTTGTAGTTGAGTGTTGTCACATTGAACGCCTAGTATAATTAGTACAAAACACACAGTCAGTGGACAGTGTATATCCGTTCATTTCATAGCACATAACGTTGACTGAGAAGAGATACTAAAAATGAACTTGCAGCTGAAGTTGAAGGAACTGACAGAGATACTGATTTTTATAATGTATTCCACTAGAATATTTGTGTTGCATAGTTTAATCTTCAGTGTGATTTTAATTAACAGTAGTAAAATAACTATGTGACAGAGTTGGGACACTGTATACTCAAATATGTTAAAGTTAGCCATGTTGTTCTCTAAAAGTATGGAATTCTTAGAAAGAATTGCTCCTTTCCAAACTTAGCTTCTTCAACTGAAAATTTTAAATGTATAATTTTCACATGTTAAAATTTTTATATATACCTAATATATTTATGTAACTCACACACATACTGAAACAAATACACTCATATATATATTTATATATATGTTTGAGTACATATAAATGTTTGTATGTGTATTCATGTATATGTTGTAATTGTATTTTTACTTTTTAAAGTGAGAGATGTTTGCCTTTTTCAATTAAAGGAAACTTGCAGTCAGGCATTGTTTAATTCGAAATCTAAGTCATTTTCCTTAACTGTGTTTTTGACATTTTTAATCTGTGGTGTCATAATAATTGACAACATGCATTTCCTCTACTAAACCCTGAGAATCCTTATTTTTCTGTTGCATTTTAACTAGCATTTCAAGACTATCAGGTAGCACTGGATATGGTAGAAAAGTTCATTGAAGGTAGCATTATGTGGTTTTTTAGTAGTTTATTCAGCAGAGGAAAATACATTTTCATCATCCATTTTCAGTTTATCATAATTAATTTTTAAAACTGAATCTTAAGTGTATAATTTAGAACCTGATCTAAATAATTTAATGGTTTCCTTTCTTATTTATAGACTGAATTTCCATACAGACTTTGTTTAATTATATCAATGATGGATAAATTTTAAAGTTATAATCTTTGAAAAAAAGAATTTATCAAATCTTTCAATGTAACATATTGTCTTTTTTTTTAAAAAAAACAACAACAATGCATCCATAATTTTATTTTTATGAGCCTTTTGTTGAATTTAACTGATTTGTGATTCATTTCATACTAAACTTTGGAACTGCAGTTTTACTAAATAAAACAAGCTTTTGCATATTACCCAGGTAAGTCACAGAAGAGACTCAGTTTTTATATTAATCCTGGCTTCTACTTGTAACATAGGCTAATAAATTGATATAGTGATGAAACAGGTTATTTCTCATTGATAAACTATTTTATATATATATATATATATATAAACACAGCATCTCAGAAGAATTGTTGTAGGTAGGATCAGGTAAAATAGGAAAATTTATGTCGTTTTTGTGTGTGTTTGAAATTAGTAGTGATGAGTATTGAGAAGTATATATAAAATTATTTTTATGTGAAAAATAAAAATGCTGTTGTTCTAGGCAAGAAATGAGGAAAACAGAGTTTTATGTTTACCAAGACATAAGTATATAGATATCATAGGTAGTATTCCTCTGAATTTTAAGACTTTCTTAATTTCCTTAATGTATTAGAGATTTAGAAAGTAATGAATTGATTTTTCTAAGATTTTCTTTTGTTTCATTACTGTACAACTATTTACAAAGAAGGTTTTCTTGAGATAATCCTCTTTACTACAGAACTTATTGCTTTGAAATTGTGGTCAGCTCTAGAAAAAGACTTAACAGAAATCTGCTAACACCCTACTGCCCTTAGGTAGTTTATAGCAACTGTGCTTTAGTACGGAGAAATACAACTTGGAGGCTCTTAAATTTTTTACTTAAAAAGCACTCAGATGATCTATAATACTTTCAGTGATTTTTATTATTTAGTGTTAAAAAAGTTTTGTGTATTATAGATTGCTCTAACATTTTGGGCTGTGTCATTAAGTACTTCTCATTACTATAAATACAAAGTCAAGATGGCTTTAAGGAACGTTGGAGTCCATACTTTAGTCTTTTGTGTTACAGTAGATGTTTTTCATTCATCTAAACTAAAAATTATATTCTTTGCAACAACCTTGATCTTGTTCTTTACTGCTTTTTAATACAAATTCTTTTTTGTATGTTTTTGCAGGGGAGGGCAACATAAAGTATTATATGTATAAATGAAAGTAAAATGTTTATTTTTATTGAAACAGTAAAACTCCTTCATTTTCCTTTTTGGTATAAGGATGGAAAAAGCATGTTCTAATACAAGTTACTGGAAAATAAAATGAAGATTAAGTCATCTGTAATCTTATCACTCAACTTAGTGACTAAACAGCAACAGTCGTATCACTGAGAGAGAGTCACTATTAACATTTTCTATTTTTTCCTTTCTTTTTTATTACATACATGTATATGCTTTTCTAACAAAGAACTGGGATGATATTGCATGACTTTTGTGACACTGTATGAGTTTTGCTTTTTTCTTTTAGCATATTTAAACATTGACTGTTCCAAATAGGAAAAGGAGTACGTCAAGGCTGTATATTGTCACCCTGCTTATTTAACTTATACGCAGAGTACATCATGAGAAACACTGGGCTGGAAGAAGCACAAGCTGGAATCAAGATTGCCAGGAGAAATATCAATTACCTCAGATAAACAGATGACACCACCCTTAGGGCAGAAAGTGAAGAGGAACTAAAAAGCCTCTTGATGAAAATGAAAAAGTGAAAAAGTTGGCTTAAAGCTCAGCATTCAGAAAACTAAGATCATGGCATCCGGTCCCGTCACTTCATGGGAAATAGATGGGGAAACAATGGAAACAGTATCAGACTTTATTTTTGGGGGCTCCAAAATCACTGCAGATGGTGACTGCAGCCATGAAATTAAAAGCCACTTACTCTTTGGAAGAAAAGTTATGACCAACCTAGATAGCATATTGAAAAGCAGAGACATTACTTTGTCAACAAAGGTCCATCTAGTCAAGGCGATGGTTTTTCCAGTAGTCATGTATGGATGTGAGAGTTGGACTGTAAAGAAGGCTGAGCGCCGAAGAATTGATGCTTTTGAAGTGTGGTGTTGGAGAAGACTCTTGAGAGTCCCTTGGACTGCAAGGAGATCCAACCAGTCCATTGTGAAGGAGATCAGCCCTGGGATTTCTTTGGAAGGAATGATGCTAAAGCTGAAGCTCCAGTACTTTGGCCACCTCATGCGAAGAGTTGACTCATTTGAACTCTTGAGGGATTGGGGGCAGGAGGAGAAGGGGACGACAGAGGATGAGATGACTGGATGGCATCACCAACTCGATGGACATGAGTGAACTCCGGGAGTTGGTGATGGACAGGGAGGCCTGGCATGCTGCTATTCATGGGATCGCAAAGAATGGGACACAACTGATCGACTGAATTGAAACATTTATTAATGCTATTGTTTTTTAACTTAGTGACTACCTAATATTTTATCACTAGAAACTACATGAAAGGTAGTATAGAATAGTGGACTGTAGAATCAAACTTCTTGGCTTCAAATTCACGCTCTACTACTTTTAGCTGTAGCTATATGATCTTAGGCTAGTTATTTTCTCTCCCTGTGCCTCAGTTTCCTCATGCTTCAAAGAGGGGTAATAATATACTTCATAGGCTTTTGGTGAGGATTATATCTATTAAAATATGCAAAGCAATTAGAACAGTGCCTACTAGTAAGTTAATTACATAAATAATGATTGCTATTGTTAACATTATTTATTAAAATAGTTGACTAACCCCACTGTTAGTCTTCAGGGTGATTCCTGATATTTTTCTATTGTAATAAGCCCTCTGGAGAATATCCTTCACACAGACTTTTCTGTGCAGCTGTGATTATTTCCTTAAATACAGTGAAATGGAGTCATCTATCAAGGGGAAACAACATCATTGAGACCTTGATGTATATACTCTTAATTGCTTTATGGAAAGCCTGTACTAGTTTGCTCTTTATCTGGCAGGGTTTGAAAGTGTCATTTTTTATCCCAAGTATTAAAAATAAGCCTAGATAAATTTTATTTCATCTACCCTAATCTTCATTTCCTAGGAATGCTCAGAAGTTTACTGTTGTTACTGTGAAAAGACTGGCATATTATTTTTAGAAGTTTCAGATGCATGAACTACTCTAGAAACTGTTTGAAATAGCTGATTTGTCTCCTGCCAGTCTGTATTGTACAGAATTCACTGAAACACTAGATTAACTGCTTTCTAACATTAAGATTCTATGTTAAAGTTGATTAGTATGTGTTACATCAGTTAGAATGTATGTAGAGTCTTTCATTGAGAGACCTGTTCTCTCGTATCAAGTGACTGAAATTAGAGAGAAGTTTACATTTCTCTCATAATAGTCTGTTGAGAGCTGTCCGTAGAGGTGGGTTGGTTCTTTTTATCTTCCACATACAGCTTCCCTGCCTGGTCCATAGTGACTGCTCCAATTGTTGACATTCCCCCCAAACCGGAGGGTGGTGAGGAGGGGTGCTAAAATGAAGAGTCAAGGACAGCTAGACTTTATCTTTCCATTTGTGACTTGGGAAATCTGTCACTTTCTTCTAGCTGCAAGAGAGGCTGGGAGAGGTCTCTAAGTACAGAGGCATGGTGGTGGTGGCGCTCAGTGGCTCAGTTGTGTCTGACTCTTCTGCAATCCCGTAGACTAGCCTGCCAGGCTCTCCTGTTCATGGGGTCCAGGCAAGAATACTGGAGCAGGTTGCCATGCCCTCCACCAGACACTCTTCTTGACCCAGGGATCGAATCCGTGTCTCCTGCATTGGCAGGTGGAATCTTTGCCACCATGCCCCCTGAGAAGCCCACATAGGCATAGACAGCTGAAATTCAGTGAGGGGAAAGTCCTGTTTTTAAAAAGGGTAGGGACAAGATGAATCCTGGAGGTCAGTCATTCATCTTTGCCATGAGATGAAAGAAAGATCGCGCCACATCGAGTCCGACTCTTGAGATCTCATGAATTGTAGCTTGACAGCCTCCACAATAAGACAAAAAGCACTTCAAATCAATAAGATAAAGATCCATGACCTTTTAGAAAAGTTGAACGTTACACGTGGCTTGCAATTATTGGCAAACTGTTCAACTTTGCTCATAATTTTTTAAATTGCAAATTAAAAATAAGATTAAGATATTTTTCATCTACTGAATGTATAGTGATATCCTTTATTGGAAAGGTCTGGAGATGTAGACAACTAAAAGATTGAATATTTTTGGAGGACAGTTTAGAACAATAGATGTAAAATGCCTATATATTTTAATCTACAGGTTTTGGAAACATACAGATGTATATGTACATGGATATTCATCATGCCCTTGCTTGTATGTTTGAAAAACTTGAAACAGACTAAATGTTTGTTACTAGAGAACCCCTCCTGTGTTATTCTATTCATGTACATAGCTATAATATTCAGAACTTGATGTGTATATGTTATCGACGTGAAAAGTTAAGCTATTTAGTAAGCAAATGTAGGTAAAAATTGTTCAGAAGAACATAGAGTCTGCTCTGGCTTTTTCTGATGGGTGAGAACTTTCTTCATTTCATATACTGCTTTCAGTCTTTCAATGTGTCATATTTTAAAAATGAAACAGCAAAACAAAGCAACAAATGTCACTCACTGTCCAAAACCTTGGTTAGTTACTTGTGAGAATTTCACTGACTACATGCTGTCTCATGCTTATTTACCTACTTTGTCTTTTACTTGGTCCATCTTTTTTTTCTTCTTTGTTTTTAAATCAACTTTATTGACATAAAATTTAGACATGATAAATTGTATCCCTTCAACATGTACAACTTGGAGCATTAGCAGATGTGCACACCTGTGAAATCAAGATACAGAACGTTTTCACCATCTTCAAGCCATTGTGCCCCTGTTGCCGTCCATGCCTCCTCGGCTCCTGGTCACAGGCATCCACTCCGTGCTTTTTATCATTGTTTTCCCCTCTCCTAGAAGTTCATATAAATGCATTCACATTTTATGTGGCCTTTTGTGTTTAGTTTTGCACTTAGCACGATGCTTCAGAGGTTCATCATATTGTTGCGTGTGTTAGCAGTTTGTTGCTTGTTGATGAATATTCCTGCTGGGGGCTTCCTCTATATTGTGTATTCATTCATCTGTCAATGGACGAGTTTATGTTGTATCCAGGTATTGGCTGTTGGGGATAAACTGTCTAAAATGTTTTCAAAAGTAGTTGTAATATTCCCACCAGCATGTATGAGAGTTCCAGTTGTTCCCATTCTTGCTGACATATGTTATTGTTGGCTTTTTAAGTGTTAGACCTAATGGGTATGTAATGGTATCTTACTGTGGTTTAAATCTACATGTCTCTTATGACTAAGAGTGATGAGGATCCTTTGATGGGTTTATTAGTTATGCAGATATCTTCTTCTGTGAAGTGTGTCCAAATCTTTTCCTCACTTTCAAAACTGAGCTGTTTGTCTTATTATTGACGTGTAACAAGTTCTTCTGATACTTTAGATACCACTAAGTCATCAGATGCAAGTTACAAATATCTTCTCCCAGTCTGTGACTTTTTTTGTTTGTATATCTGAATCACTTGTAAATTCATCGGTGTCATTGTTATAGATTATTTTATCAAACTAAGGGGAACTTGTCCTTTTGAAGGAAATGTCAGATGATGAAATTATATCGGAATATGAACTTGCACATTCACTTCTGGACAGTTCACCTGATCTGGGGATTCCACTTAATGAATCACAACACTTCTTAACACAGTGCATTGTTAACTCAGAGCTAGAACACAGTGGCCATGGCAGTAAAATACACCAGTATATAAATCTCTCTCTCTTACCAAGCAGTAGTTATCTCTCTTTGATTTGTGTGTGTGTGTGTCTGTGTGTGTGTCTGCGTGTGCGCATGCGTTCAGTCACTCAAAAGCTGTCTTCTAAACTAACTTCGTTTTCCTCTAAAATAACTTCTTTTTCCTTCCCTTTTTCTTATTCTTCTGCTTTAAAAGCCTAGCACAGTGTTGTACAGTCTACGAAGAAGGATTGGTTCTCAGTATTGAAAGTTTAAATTACGAGCAGCATAGTGACTTGATTTCCATTTAGAACAAGAGTTAAAGAGGTTTTAAGACTAAGGCTTTTGGTCTAGGACAGAGATTAGCAGACTGTGGCCTAGAGGCTGAAGTCCAGCTCGATGCTTGCTTCTGTCAATGAAGTAAGTGAATATGTTGCATGTCTCCTGTGGCTGCTTTCACACCGCAGGGGCAGAGTGGAACTGTTGTGCCAGTGACCATCCGGCCCACAGAGCCTGAAGTGTTTACTGTGTGGCCCCTGACAGAAAACCTTCACTCACCTCTTGTCTAGGGAGAAACAGGTCCATGAACTTGTAGGCAGCAGTAAAATGAGTCATTTCTGTCTGGGGGAAAACTCACGTTTCCTCAGAGACTGCACTGAGGCACCACTCATGGTGATAAGGGAGGATGCTATCCAAGAAATTGGAACTTGTCAAGACCTTCTCTCTTAAAAAGTGTAATACATTCATTAAAGTTGCATTGTGAGCACGGTACTCATCACCGGCAGAAAAAGGCACTTGTTATAGTGTACTCAAGTGAGTCATATAGATTCATGTATTCCCCCTATTGCCTTTTTTTTTTTTCCTTTGTGAGAGTACTATTTTATTATATTTAGGTACAGAAATTCGAAAACAGATCTCTAGTTTTCTTGCCATATCTTTTTTTTTAATTGCAAGATATTTGCTTTACAACATTGTGCAGGTTTCTGTCATACACCAACATGAATCAGCCAGAGATAGACATATTCCTCTCTCTCTGGAACCGCCCATCTCCCACCCCATCCCACGCCTCTGTGTCCCCCATCGCCTTCTAAAGACACTTTGTAAAGCCCTCTCCTTTCTATCTGTGTTCGTTCTTGTAGCCAGCCCCTCCATGCCCTGAGAGTAATGCTAGAGAAGTGAGATGTCAAGCAGTGTATCAGGATTAGGCTTGGAGAACCCAGGATGAGTGGGAATGGGGAGGTGATCTGCAGAGGGAGATTATCCGAGAAATATAAGAGGCCTTCTTTGTTGTTGGTACTGGGAGGATTTGAAAACCCCTAGGGTGATTTGCCCTTCTAGTAGCCACCTCTTTCTAAGATAAATGAGAGTGACGTTAAGAAAGCAATAAGGATTTCTCATTATCTTATTCACTGAACTTTGTATTATGTGGTGAGTATTTTTATTGATAGGACTAATTAGAGAATCTCGTTAATTTCTGTCTTTTATCTGTGTTTTTCCAGTGTTTAAATCTGTCTGCTGTGTCATTTGTGGCTTCAGTGAAATGCTTCAAGGGTCCTTGTTATTCAAATCAGTATTCAGTTTTACTTACCTTCTTGTTCATCAGTTATTTATTGACCTGTGCTTACTTGAAATTCTCCTACCTCAAAAACAAACAGAGTTTTGTGTAATTAAATGGAATTTTTATAGATAATTGCAGTCATTATTGAATAATATTTGAGACATAAATACCAGGTACCTTAAAACGTTTCCTTATCTTAGAGACACTGTATCATGACCAATCTCGTTATTAAGTCTGAAATTTCAGACTCCAGTCTTGTGAGAAATTGCTTTTCTTTTAATGTCATCAGATAGCCAAACTATTAGATATAATTAATTATGACCTAGGAGTTGAATTAGGATGAGATAACTTAGTGTATAATCATAATATATGTGAAGAGGACTTATTTCATTAATATTCTACTTTCTTCCCAATTTATGTTCATTAGAAATAATATGTAAATAGAAATATTTTTCTTAATACATGAATTTATTAAAATAGGATTATTAATAGGGGCACATTTACTTACTTGTTAAGAATAGTTAACTGTGATTATAGTCTTAATCTCAAATGAGATATACATGAAATTGTTATGTTTGCTAAGAAGATTTGTACAAATTTAAGAGATTCTTAATTTTTATAAACCAATAGAAAAATGTACTTATTTCTGTTTTGGTTGTTTTCAAAGATTTTTTAGTAAATTATTAATATATTAAAATGTTACAGGTTTTTCACAGAAACCCTAAGCTAAACATTTTTTAATGTAATATTTTCTTTCTGAGTTATCTTATGAATAACATTTGTTACTTCTAAAGTGCTATCAGTTGCCAGGCTCCGAGATATAAGAGGGACATAGAATCTGTTCTTTTGGTGGAGTTAAGTTGGAAAAACACCAGGAAGCCTTAATACAAGTTAAGTTAGTTCTGACATATACCGTGTATGTTTTTATGAACCTGAACATGTTTATAGTTAGTAGGTAGACAGAAGTGTCTTAAAAAAAGACAAAACTGTTGAAGTCTTGCATGTTTGTTGAAATAATAGCTGCCCTTTTCTTAGATGTATTTTATGCCTTGTTGAAATTTTTAAATTTTATTACTTGTTAGTCACTAGTTTGTATGTATTCAGAGTTGTAGATTTATATAGTAATAGAATGACATTTTTTCCAGCTTTCTATCTAAAATACTTTCAAGGAGGAATCTTTTATTTCTATATGTTTCATACTAGACATTTATAAATAAAGGACAACATAGTTGCGTAAATGACTTAATCATCATTTACTATTTCACTTGAAAATTACAAAGAGTAATATTCTAGTTAACTTCAGGTGCATACAAATATTATTTTTAATAGCCCAAGAATAGGACTTATATTACTAAATGCTTAAATGCTCAGAATATACTTCAATAATTTAAATTTTATTGAATATAGAACTAACTTGGAAAATATACATGAATTATGTGATATAAACACAAATATTTATACATCCCTTTCTTACTGGATTTCACCCTTCCAGCTCTGTTAATGTGTGATTCAGTCATTTAATATGATTTTATAGTTCTTCTACATTTATATGCAATCTGTGGTTTTGATCAGATGTTTCTTTTTTTCTGCTAATGTAAGTTGTTGTAACACAGCTAGTCTCTTTTTATCCATGCTGAGAAAAAAATACAGAATAAAAAATTTCAATTTAAAAATAAAAAAACCTCAGTCAAGGCAGTTTTAAATTTTTTCTTTACTAGCAATTTCTATAAACATGCCCCCCATCACTTCAAAAAAATGGTATCCTTTCATTTTAATTTCTTATTCTGGTTTCTGTTAGAAGTGCTAAGAATGAATAACTCTTTCTGAAAGATAGAAGTGCAGAAAGTGAAGTTTGGATAACCTACATGCTGAGTAATCCTCCTTTGAAATACAGCAAATGAGTTAAGAATTTCATAGAATTTTTTTCCTAATCTATCTCAGGAGTATTCTGACCGCGCCCCCCCCCCCAAAAAAAAAACCAGCCACTATAGAAAGGACCATATTATAAATATTTTCATATTCTTTCTATGACCCATAAGTACTCAAATAATCCTATTTAATTAAGCAGTTTNACCTAAGGAGTCCTCCGACCGCCCCCCCCCCCCCCAAAAAAGAAAAAAAAACCAGCCACTATAGAAAGGACCATATTATAAATATTTTCATATTCTTTCTATGACCCATAAGTACTCAAATAATCCTATTTAATTAAGCAGTTTTTCTGATTCTACTCATTTTGAATCAAGTAATTGTTGAAATGTTTTGCAAACCCTTGGTTATATTATTAGTCTATCAGGGAGTTTTATTGTCATTTTTGAAGGATTTCACTTAAATAAAAACTATTATTGTGTCCTCTTCTTATTGTAGTCATGGAAGAGAAATATTTCAGCCTTGCCAACAAGTTGAAATTGCTCTTAAGATTTCTCCTGTTTATAACCTCAGTAATTCCAGCTAGTAAAACAAAAACTTCATAAATACTCAAAAGGCAGCCTGGACCAGATCCAAGCCATTTCAGTTATATACCACATTGTCCTACTAGAAATTTGTATTTTTTATTTATGTTCCCTACGCACCATTTGATATGGCTGTCATAGATCTTCAAAGTTTAGAATGAATTTTAGTATTTAGATTTCTAAAATTCCATTATCAGAAGTCATTTTATCTTATATAGTTCATCTGTGTAAGTTTTTTTTTTTAACCTCTATTCCTCTGCAATCAGTAAAGTTTCTAAACCTTTTAGAGTTTTGTAGACAGTTGGCCACAGCAAATTATGTTCCTAAATTTCTCCATACAGTTCTTGTAGAATCAGACAACTAGTAATGTTTATTAAATATTATAGTTTAATTATCATCAACATTATTATACATCATTCATTGAACTTCCTTAGATCCATTTTGACACCATTTCTTCTAAAAAGTAACATAAAACCAAAAAACTCTGAAGGTAATCACACAAATTTTTTGTCTTGTGGTTTGAGCTGTGTTAAAACTTAAAGCAGCACTTCCAGATGGCCACTACCACTTGTAACTAATGGTCAGATGACCTTAAAACAACATTAAATTTGTATATATTGTAACTTGAATTGAAAATCTTCTGGGAGGAGAAAAGAGAAGACTGCTCTTGTAAAGCTGACTTAAATCACCTTTAATACCTGATTATGTATGTTGACTTTTTGTCCACTGTTTAGCATTCCCTTTTGATTTATGCCATGCTGAATTACATGTAGATCATTGTTTTTTAAAAACAAGTTTAAAATTAGTGTTTCATGAAAGAAAATTTCTGAGTATTCTAATGGCCTTTTTAAACAAATGATTTATTTGCTAGGTAAGTTCTCTTCTACGCTTTATGAGACTGGTGGCTGTGATATGTCACTTGTGAATTTTGAACCAGCAGCAAGAAGAGCGTCCAATATCTGGTATGTGTGAAGTCGTGTTAGGGGAGTTTATGTATTTACATAATAAGTTTGCCATTTTTAAAGTTTGTAAACCTTGAGATAGAAGAGTTATTTGTTTATATTGGCATAAATAAATTCACATTAAGCATTGGTTGCCAAAAAGTAGAACTTTTTACTATGGGAAAAAAAGAAAGTCATTATTAAAAGCTATTATGTGTTTTTGTTTTTTGTTTTCTATTACATGTTTTTAAAAATTAAGTAAAAATTTCCTGTAGATCTTACTGTGGGATAGTGGTTTCCCACAATTTCAAATTTAACTCTATATATTGCATGATGGAAAAAACTTATTAGAAAAACATTTACACAACTATGTTCAAACCCATCAATTCTCTTTTTTGGTGTAATTTCAAATTTTTATTTCTGTGTGAGGATTTCAGCCAAGTGTCTTTTTAAATGATCATCTTTCATTTTGTTTTAAAACGTGTTTCCCAACTATAAGGAGGAAGAATTTCTTAAAATATGACACATATGTTGCATTTAATTTCTTTTCTCTCCTTCCCTCAGGAAGAAATTATGTAAGATAACAGAAGTTTGGAGGAAAGCAAATAAGAAATAGAAACCTTGATCATATAACACAGTTATAATTTAGAATGTGTTAAAATTTTTCTGAAAGTTTTATTAATCTGTTCAAATTGATGTACTGAAACTCATTGTTGGTTGATTAGCTCACTTTTTTTTTCCCCACAAGGGTCATTTGATTTTTATTTTAGGACTTCTGTTTAATAACGGGACACTTATTTAAATGTTACGTATCTATGGGCAATTCACTTAGTTTTTTCAGTTTTGAGGGGCTGTTTTAAAGCAATAAGATCTTGTGGTCACTTAGCATGAACATTTAAAAAACTGTACTCTTTAAGCTCTTTTAGTCCTGCTTCAGAGTTTACCCCCTCAGATTGAATTGGGTGTTTAGATGATTTTCTAACTGTGGAAGCAACAGGAGAATGGAGCCCTGAGAGCAATTATGTTTAACATAATCCATGATAAGAACAATTCCTTACACCATAATGTGTTAAGGTCTCAAGTTTTGAAATCTAAACTTGAGTGAACTGTGGAAACTGAATTGTCATGTTCTAGACTACCATATAGATTAAATTTATTGTGGCTCCTGGCAATATGTTAGTTGCTTTCTTAAACAGTTTTAACAGGAACCTTAAAATCAGTTCAGTCATGTCCGACTCTTTGTGACCCCATGGACTTCAGCACACCAGGTTTCCCTGTCCATCACCAATTCCCGGAGTTTACTCAAACTCATGTCCATTGAGTTGGTGATGCCATCTAACTATCTCATCCTCTGTCGTCCCCTTCTCCTCCCCGCCTTCAATCTTTCCCAGCATCAGGGTCTTTTCAAATGAGTCAGTTCTTCGTATCAGGTGGCCAGAGTATCGGAGTTTCAGCTTCAGCATCAGTCCTTCCAATGAATATTCAAGGACTGATTTCCTTTAGGATAGACTGGTTGGATCTCCTTGCAGTCCAAGGGACTTTCAGGAGTCTGCTCCAATGCCACAGTTCAAAAGCATCAATTCTTCGATGCTCAGCTTTCTTTATAAGTCCAATTCTCACATCCATACATGACTACTGGAAAAACTATAGTTTTGACTAGATGGACCTTTGTTGGCAAAGAAATATCTCTGCTTTTTAATATGCTGTCTAGGATGGTCATAACTTTCCTTCCAAGGAGTAAGTGTCTTTTAATTTCATAGCTGCAGTCACCATCTGCAGTGATTTTGGAGCCCCCCAAAATAAAGTCTGTCACTATTTACATTGTTTACCCATTTATTTGCCATGAAGTGATGGGACCAAATGCCATAATCTTAGTTTTCTGAATGTTGAGGTTTAAGCCAGTGTTTTCACTCTCCTCTTTTACTTTCATCAAGAGGCTCTTTAGTTCTTCTTCACTTTCTGCCATGAGGGTGGTGTCATCTGCATATCTGAGGTTATTGATATTTCTCCCGGCAATCTTGATTCCAGTCTAGCATTTTTCATGATGTACTCTGCATATAAGTTAAATAAGCAGGGTGACAATGTACAGCCTTGATATACTCCTTTCTCGATTTGGAACTCAGTTCTAACTATTGCTTCTTGACCTGCATACAGATTTCTCAGGAGGCAGGTCAAGTGGTGTGGTATTCCCATCTCTTTAAGAATTTTCCAGAATTTGTTGTGATCCACACAGTCAAAGATTTTGGCGTAGTCAGTAAAGCAGAAATAGATATTTTTCTGAAACTCTCTTGCTTTTTCCATGATCCAGCGGATGTTGGCAATTTGATCTCTGGTTCCTCTGCCTACTCTAAATCCAGTTTGAACATCTGGAAGTTCATGGTTCACATACTGTTGAAGCCTGGCTTGGAGAATTTTGAGCATTACTTTACTAGCGTGTCAGGTAACTGCAATTGTGCAGGAGTTTGAGCATTCTTTGGCATTGCCTTCCTTTGAGATTGGAATGAAAACTGACCTTTTCTAGTCCTGTGACCACTGCTGAGTTTTCCAAATTTGCTGGCATATTGAGTGTAGCACGTTCACAGCATCATTTAAGATTTGAAATAGCTCAACTGGAATTCCATCACCTCCACTAGCTTTGGTCATAGTGATTCTTCCTCAGGGCCGCTTAACTTCACATTCCAGGATGTCTGGCTCTAGGTGAATGATCACCCCATTGTGATTATCTGGGTTGTGAAGATCTTTTTTGTATAGTTCTTCTGTGTATTCTTGCCACCTCTTCTTAATATCATCTGCTTCTGTTAGGGCCATACCATTTCTGTCCTTTATTGTGCCCACCTTTGCATGAAATGTTCTCTTGGTATCTGTAATTTTCTTGACGAGATCTCTAGACTTTCCCATTCTGTTGTTTTTCTCTATTTCTTTGCATTGATCACTGAGGAAGGCTTTCTTATCTCTCCTTGCTATTCTTTGGAACTCTGTATTCAAATAGGTATCTCTTTCCATTTCTCCTTTGCCTTTCTGTTTTCTTCTATCACAGCCATTTGTAAGGCCTCCTCAGACAGCCATTTTGCCTTTTTTCATTGCTTTTCCTTGGGGATGGTTTTGATCCCTGCCTCCTGTAGAATGTCACAATCCTCTGTCCATAGTTCTTCAGGCACTCTTGTCTATCAGATCTAATCCCTTGAATCTGTTTCTCACTTCCAGTGTATAATCCTAAGGGAATTGGTTTAGGTCATACCTGAATGGTCTAGTGGTTTTCCCTACTTTCTTCAATTTAAGTCTGAATTTGGCAATAAGGAGTTCATGATCTGAGCCACAGTCAGCTCCTGGTCTTGTTTTTGCTGACTGTATAGAGCGTCTCCATCTTTGGCTGCAAAGAAAGTAATCAATCTGACTTTGGTATTGACCATCTGGTGATGTCCATGTGTAGAATCTTCTCTTGTGTTGTTGGAAAAGGCTGTTTGCTATGACCAGTGCATTCTCTTGAACTCTCTTAGCCTTTGCCCTGCTTCATTCTGTACTCCTAAGGCCAAGTTTGCCTGTTACTCCAGGTGTTTCTTGACTTCCTACTTTTGCATTCCAATCCCCTATGATGAAAAGGACATCATAGGGGTGTTTTTGGGTGTTAGTTCTGGAAGGTCTTGTAGGTCTTCATAGAACCGTTCAACTTCAGCTTCTTCAGCATTACTGATTGGGGCGTAGGCTTCAATTACTGTGATACTGAATGGTTTGCCTTGGAAATGAACATAGATCATTCTGTCATGTTTGAGATTGCATTCAAGTACTGCATTTTGGACTCTTTTTTTTTTTTTTTTCTTTACTGTGATGGCTACTCCATTTCTTCTAAGGGATTTGCCCACAGTAGTAGACATAATGGTCATCTAAGTTAAATTCACTCATTCCAGTCCATTTTAGTTCGGTGATTCCTAAAATGTCGATGTTCACTCTTGCCATCTCCTGTTTGACCACTTACAATTTACTCTGATTCATGAACCTAACATTCTAGGTTCCTAAGCAATTTTGCTCTCTATAATATCGGACTTTACTTCCATCACCAGTCACATCCAGNAAATTCACTCATTCCAGTCCATTTTAGTTCGGTGATCCCTAAAATGTCGATGTTCACTCTTGCCATCTCCTGTTTGACCACTTACAATTTACTCTGATTCATGAACCTAACATTCTAGGTTCCTAAGCAATTTTGCTCTCTATAATATCGGACTTTACTTCCATCACCAGTCACATCCAGAACTGGGTGTTGTTTTGCTTTGGCTCCGTCTCTTCATTCTTTCTGGAGTTATTTCTCCACTGATCTCCAGTAGCGTATTGGGCACCTACCAAGCTGGGGAGTTCCTCTTTCAATGTCCTATCTTTTTGCCTTTTCATACTGTTCATGGGGTTTTCAAGGCAAGAATACTGAAGTGCTTTGCCATTCCCTTCTCCACTAGGCCACGTTTTGTCAGAACTCTCAGAAACATGACCCTTGCCTAACTCAGTGAAACTATGAGCCATGCTGTGTAGGTTCACCCAACCTTGTGCTAGAAGTACTTTTATCCTGTAAAGGAACTGAGGTATTAAAAGATTAGATAACTGCCCAAGATCTCATTCAGTTGAGGAAGAGGTTTGAATATAAATACTCTCACCCATAGGCTATGCGCCTTATCACAACCCTAGGAAAATTTGACTTTGTATTTTGAAGTTTACATGGAAAAGTAAAGACAGTGTAAATATCATATAATTGTTCATGCATTTATTTTTCTTTTTACTACTTGACAAGCTGTTTATTCCCTAAAGTATTTTTCATTTTATTTTAGTGACACGGATTCTCATGTGTCCAGTTCTACCTCAGTTCGATTTTATCCACATGATGTGGTAGGTTTTCCTTTATTTTTATAAAATGATATATTTTCATATTAAGTAGTTATATAAAGCAGAAAAATGATGAGGTTACATAATATTGATTTTGTTGAAAGCTATGGCAAAATCACCTTTGCTGTTCCATAATGGATCTCTTCTCATAAGTCCTTTGTTAAGAAATAAATATAAAATACCGTAAAGTTGGATTAGCTATATATGAATGTGTAATTATACTTCTGAGGGTTTGTAAGGGCCTTATTTACTCACCAATGTCGTAATCTAGGTGTGCTATTTTAAAACTTCACTTTGAATATTATGGTTTTGGTACATAGCTAACTGATTTGGTACTTACCTAACTGTTAACAATTAGTTATTTTTATATCAGTGTGTGTGTGTGTGTGTGTGTGTGTGTGTGTGTGTGAGTGGAGAGCTTAGTGACATTATTGCTCTATTGAAAAAAAAAATACAAGATACAGTGGGTATATTTTAAAAAGATAAAGATAGCACTGCCTTTGTGTGATATACATATAAAGATGTATATATTGAGGTTAAAAAAATAAAGTAGATGAAATCCTTATAAGCAATATATAAGAGATACTTAGATAAATTTAGTGCCAAAGGGATTAATGATAATCTGTTTGCTCAAGTCCTTTGTGTTAAATGGCATAGTAGTATTTTCCACCATTAAATGGTGTGAGAGCCTTGAGATAGCACAATTCTGGCTAGTGCTATGCTAGATGTAGTCAACTTTTGATTCTTTCAGAGGAAGGAGAAACTGGTGACCAGGTGAATGGATGAGTTGAACCTGAAAGAAACGTAATGTGGTATTATCTTGTATAGCCTCAGCTGAGCAGTCTGCCAAAACAAAAATAAATGCATATGGGAGGGATTTGAAAACAGCAGTAACGATGTTGAGAGAGTGCAGGAAGAATTGAGCGTTGAAGGTATTGAATCCAGTGCAGAGGAGCTTAGATTTAGCATAGTAGTGAGCTTCACAGCTTAATGAGAGAAGAGAAGGGACAGGGAGGAGGACACCACTAATCATTCTTGTAGGTCATGGAATGGATCCACCAGCTATACAGCTATAAAATGCTAAAATTTCAAATACTTCCTAATAAAATCTTTCCAAAAGCCCCATCAGTTGATTTGCTTTGTGGTAGTTTTCTTCCTTTGTCACCTTCTGTAGTTTCTAATGATCAGAAAGTATCCACAAGAGTGGATTAGTATAGAGAATTAAAGTGGTTTTGATAATCTGCAAGCTGATTGGGTGGCCCTTGAATCATGACTTGATTAAAGATATTTTAAGCCCTTCAGTGCTGATTTTCTTTTAGCTTTCTCTTCCACAGATCCGACTGAACAGACTATTGACCATCGACACAGATTTATTGGAACAACAAGACATTGACCTAAGCCCTGATTTGGCAGCTACTTACGGTCCAACAGAAGAAGCTGCTCACAAGGTTAAACACTATTATCGCTTTTGGATCTTGCCTCAGCTGTGGATTGGCATTAACTTTGACAGACTCACGCTTTTGGCCCTGTTTGATAGGTGAGAATGTAGATTTTACTTTTAAATTGAAATGTTTCAAATTACCCATTGTGTATTTGACTTGGTTTCCATGTTGGAAAGTGTTTTCTCTTTTAGAAATCATTTTTATCATTAAGAATCATGCAACTGTATTTAAAAGCCAGAGAATACGAGGTGTTAATGGCCATAGGTTATACATATTACATTGACTCTTACTATAAAAGATTTAAGAGGAAGTTTCTTTCCCTACTTCTTGTCACTAGTCTTAATAGTAAACAGCAGTAGTTAGTTATGAACTTGGTGGTCAAATGCTGCTTCTAGTTTACTCCAAGGAGTAAAAAAGGCTGGACTTACTCTTCCACCTGAAACAATGAAAAACAGATAAAATGCATGAACCAGTGGTTTTAAAGACACTGAAGAGATAAGACAGAGAACGACAGCGACTCCTGAGAGATAGGAAGCAAGTTATGTGAGCCCTGCAATTGCCCAGCTTACTGCCTAAAGAGAATTCCCAGATTGTGATCCTGAAGTAGAGTCCAGCAGACTTCCTGAGTTGAGGAAATGGAGCCAAGAGTCCAGGGAGACTAGAGCAGCTTGAGTCTGTGGGACAGAACGTGAGAGAGAGGATCGCTGCTCAGAGAGAAACACAGAGATGTGTAGTGGATCCCCTCACTATTTAGCAGAGTACTGGTAAGAGAATGTGTCAGGAGACTAGACCAGGGGAGAGAATCATGTAAATCATGTAGAAGAAATAGAGGCACAGTGCCTGGCACACAGGGCCCGGAATGGTGCCTGTCCTCACCTGCTGGGCTGAAGAAACTCATAATAATTCACATTTTATGGTGCATTATGTAGAGTACTCAGGAAAGTCCTGCCTTAGAAGTGGGAGTACTTAGCCCTAGCATGGGCACTGTTCCAGACCCACCTAGCGAGTCATAAAAGCAAGACTTGAAAGGATCCAACTGTTTCCAAATAGCGTAGCAAAGCTCAAGAAGATTTATAGAAATTCAGAAATTCTCACCACATAAAAAGTTGAGATTCACAAGGTCTGGCATCCAGAGAGTACCAAGCATACAAAGAAATGACAAAACGTGATTTATAATGAGGGAAATAGTGAGTCAATCGAAACCAGCCTTTAGCTGTCACTGATATTAGAATTAACAAAGACATTAAAGTTATAACTATACTTTGCATGGTAATAAAAGTTAAGTAGAGGTATGGAAAATACAAAGAAAAAAAAAGACTCAGATTTAACTTGCAGATGAAAACTGAAATGTCTGAGGTGAAAAATACAGTGGATGAGATCAGTGGTAGATTAGACATTACAAAAGAAAATATTAATGAAGTTGAAAGCATGGCAGTAGAAACTATTTAAAGTGAAACAAAAAGAATTCTCCTCCCTCCCNCAGATTTAACTTGCAGATGAAAACTGAAATGTCTGAGGTGAAAAATACAGTGGATGAGATCAATGGTAGATTAGACATTACAAAAGAAAATATTAATGAAGTTGAAAGCATGGCAGTAGAAACTATTTAAAGTGAAACAAAAAGAATTCTCCTCCCTCCCTCCCCTCAACAAAAAGAACATACAAAATGAAAGTAAGCTCTGGGAGAGAGGGAGAGAGAAAAAATTTTGAGGAAGTTAATGGTGGAAAACTTTCCAAATTCGATGAAAACTATTGAAGAATCTCTTTGAACCTCAAGTACAAGAAACATGAAAAAAACTATAGCAAGGCACATGGTTGTTCAAAACCAATAATAAAATTTTTAAAACTTCAAGAGGAAAAAGATATCGTTTGTATAGGGGAACAAGGATAAGGAAGACATCAGATTTATTGTTGGACAAAATCCAAATAAGATAATGAAGCAGCATTTTTAAAGTATTGAAGGGAGAAAAAGCTCAACCTGGAATTCTGTAGCCAGCAAAAATGCAAAAGCCAGGATGAAATAAAGATATTTTCAGACTAGAGAAAACTGGGAAGAATCTTTTTCAGGCAGATCCACAGTACAATATAGTACCAGATTTCTTTCAGACAGAAGGATAATAATACCAACTGGAAATATGGAGCTACCCAAGGAAACAAAAGTTGAATGCAAATGTTAACTACATGAAAAAAAATATATAAGATTTCTTCTTACTAATGAAATCTTTTTGAGACATAATTGGATGTTTAAACAAAAATAATAATGATGTATATTGTGTGATTTATAACATATGTAAAAGTAAATTTCATGATAATAATGGCATAACTTTTATCAAGATAAACCATATTCTAGGCCATAGTATGTCCTTTACTCCAGGAAAGGACATTTGAAACTATACTACTATAAGTTTCTTACGCTATATGTGAATTGATACAAGTTTATTTGAGTTAGACTATCATAAAATGTATACTTTAAACCCTAAAGCAACCACTAAGATAACAAAAGAGTTATAAATGGTAAGTTAAAAAAATAAAGGAAATAAACTTATAAAAATTATTCTCTTAATTTAAAATAAGGCAGAAAAAGATCAAAAACAGATTGACACAAGATAAATGACAAGGTGACAGTTGGGAAGTCAGAAATTGTCAACTTGGAGAAAATAGCAAGACTCAATTCTTTGCTGCCTGTAAGAAATGCACTTTAAATATAAAAGTAGAAAAGATAGATGATCCCAACACTAATCAAATTAAAGTCAGAATAGCTGAATTAATATCAGACAAAGTAGATTTCAGAGCAAAGAAAATGTTCTTTTTACTCCAAGATAAAAGGAGGTGGTTGTATAATGGTAAGGGGTTANAAGATTTATGACTTTGGGCAAAATTGCTCAGATGTGGCATAAAAAACAGGATCAATGAAAAAAGAGATTAATAAATTGGATTCATCAAAATTGAAAGCTGAAAAGCAGCTGAAAGGAGAACACATGTTCAGAGACCAATGATGTGGCAGAAAGTAGTGTAGCAGGGCTGACAGGAATCACTGGGCTCAGCAAATGTGGAATTCCACATCTGCCACAGAAGAACAAATGAAGAGATGCCAGTGTTCTGTTTATTGTTTTGAAAATACTGTTGAACTTGTTTTTATCTGGGAGAACTATCAAGTTAAATGGTACATAGATGTTTGTAAATTTTATTTTTTAGGTCAGTAGATCATTAGAAATAGGGCATTGACTTAAAAACAAATGAAAACTTTTTTTAATATAAAATTACATATTTAATTTGGTCACAAATTCGTCAAATGGTATATTGTCAAAATGTATAAACTATATATAAAATTATAATATTTGTATAGAATATCACATTTAATTTGGTCACAAAGTCATAAAATTGCATGTTTACATAAAATTGCAAAATTTTTATGTAACTGCCATGTAATTTGGTCACAAATTCATCTAATTGCTTATTTATATAAAATTATAAAATTTTTATATAACATTGCATATTTNGTATATTGTCAAAATGTATAAACTATATATAAAATTATAATATTTGTATAGAATATCACATTTAATTTGGTCACAAAGTCATAAAATTGCATGTTTACATAAAATTGCAAAATTTTTATGTAACTGCCATGTAATTTGGTCACTAATTCATCTAATTGCTTATTTATATAAAATTATAAAATTTTTATATAACATTGCATATTTAATTGGGCCACAGATTCTTTAAATTGCATGTTTATAGAAAATTGCAAAATTCGTACATAACACTATTCAATTTGGTTCAAAATCATAAAATTGCACATTTACATAAAATTATAAAATTTGTATATGACACTGCATATTTAGTTTGGTGCACTGACACTCAGCGTCCTTGGTGAGGGTGCAGCAATTTTTAAATGAAAACATTTTTATGATTATAAATGCAATTTTTTATGAAATACACAGAAAGACTTTAAGGCAGAGGCCAGCCACAATCCTTCCACCCACAGAGAACCATTATATTGATATATGGTGTATTTTCTTCAGTAATAGAACTTATATCATCCTACAGTTTTATGTCCTGCTTTTTTTGTATAGCAATGTACTGAGCATGTTCCCGTGTCAATAAATGTTCTTTAAAATCAAGACTTTTAGTACTCTTGCCTGGAAAATCCCATAGACGGAGGAGCCTGGTAGGCTGCAGTCAGTGGGGTNAACTTATATCATCCTACAGTTTTATGTCCTGCTTTTTTTGTATAGCAATGTACTGAGCATGTTCCTGTGTCAATAAATGTTCTTTAAAATCAAGACTTTTAGTACTCTTGCCTGGAAAATCCCATAGACGGAGGAGCCTGGTAGGCTGTAGTCAGTGGGGTCGCTAAGAGTCAGACACCAGACATGACTGAGCGACTTCACTTTCACTTTTCACTTTCATGCATTGGAGAAGGAAATGGCAACCCACTCCTGTGTTCTTGCCTGGAGAATCCCAGGGACGGGGGAACCTGGTGGGCTGCCGTCTGTGGGGTCACACAGAGTCGGACACGACTGAAGCGACTTAGCAGCAGCACATATTTTACATTTTGTGAGTAGCATTTCCCTAAGAAGTAATGAGATAAATAGTTATTTTTTTTTGGCATTATCTACAGAAATCATTTTGTTATATGTAGTATCTTGGATTTCATACTGCTTCTTTTACAGGGTCAGTTTAGTAAAATATAGAACTATCTCAGAAACTGATACAGGCAGTATTGATGGTCTTTATCACTGCCTTCATTCTCACCATATGTAAGAGCCTATATTTAAGTAAGTTTAATAGATTTTCAGATTATTTCAAGTAATTTAGACATGGGACTTGATTACAAACCTTGTCATATAAATAACTTTTTAATTTTCTAGAAACTCGTTTGAATTTTTTTCAAACTTATTTCTTTGTATATTTCCTTTATTTGCCATCCAAGTTGGTTAGTTATTTGGCAACAAATTTGACAGAAAAGCAGATGTTAAGAGTAAAGTTATAACATAGAAATTAAAACTATATAATGTATTATAATTAGAACTTCACAGTCTTCTGTAGCATGCTTTATTTGCACATAAGAATGTGTGCTCCTGTTGGTGGGAATGCAAATTGATACCGCCACTATGGAGAAGAGCATGCAGATTCCTTAAAAAACTAAGAATAAGACTACTGTATGACCCAGCAATCCCGCTCCTGGGCATATACCCTGAGAAAACCGCAATTGAGAAAGACACATGTGCCCCAGTGTTCATCACAGCACTATTTACAGTAGCTAGGACATGAAAGCAACCTTTTCATACTCTTCTTCGTGGGGGAACAGTATGCAAAGCAGGAATACTGAAGTGGTTTGCCCTTCCCTTCTCCAAGTAGGGAAACCACTAGACCATTCAGGTATGACCTGAATCAGATCCCTTACGATCATATAGTGGAAGTGACAAATAGATTCAAGGGATTAGATCTGATAGACAGAGTGCCTGAAGAACTCTTGACGGAGGTTCGTGAAATTGTACAGGAGGCAGGGATCAAAACCATCCCTAGGGAAAGCAATGGAAAAAGGCAAATGGTTGTCTGAGGAGGTCTTACAAATAGCTGTGAATAGAAGAGACAGAAAAGGCAAAGGAGCAAAGGAAAGATAAACACATTTGAATGTGCGTGAACCATGAACTTCCAGATGTTCAAACTGGATTTAGAAAAAGCAGAGGAAACAGAGATCAAATTGCCAACATCCATTGGATCATCAAGAAAGCAAGAGAGTTCCAGAACATCTATTTCTGCTTTATTGACTATGCCAAAGCCTTTGACTGTGTGGATCACAACAAACTGTGGAAAATTCTGAAAGAGATGGGAATACCAGATCACCTGACCTGCCCCCTGAGAAATCTGTATGGAGGTCAGGAAACAACAGTTAGAACTGAACATGGAACAACAGACTGGTTCCAAATCTGGAAAGGCATATGCCAAGGCAGTATATTGTCCCCTTGTTTATTTAACTTATATGCAGAGTACATCATGAGAAACACTGAGCTGAATGAAGCACAAGCTGGAATCAGGATTGCTGGGAGAAATATCAATGACCTCAGATACGCAGATGACAACACACTTATCGCAGAAAGTGAAGAACTAAAGAGCTTTTTGATGAAAGTCAAAGAGGAGAGTGAAAAAGTTGGCTTAAAGCTCAACATTCAGAAAACTAAGATCATGGCATCTCGTCCCATCACTTCATGGGAAACGGTGGAAACAGTGACAGATTTAATTTTGGGGGGCTCCAAAATCACTGCAGATGATGACTGCAGCCATGAAATTAAAAGATGCTTACTCTTGAACAAAAGTTATGACCAACCTAGACAGCATAATAAAAAGCAGAGGGATTACTTTGCCAACAAAGGTCTGTCTAGTCAAAGCTGTGATTTTTCCAATAGTCATGTGTGGATGTGAGAGTTGGACTATAAAGAAAGCTGAGTGCTGAAGAATTGATGCTTTTGAACTGTGGTGTTGGAGAAGACTCTTTGAGAGTCCCTTGGACTGCAAGGAGATCCAGCCAGTCCCTCCTAAAGGAGAGTAGTCCTGAACATTCATTGGAAGTAGTGATGCTGTAGCTGAAACTCCAATACTTTGGCCACTTGATATGAAGAGCTGACTCATTTAAAAAGATCCTGATGCTGGGAAAGATTGAAGGCGGGAGGAGAAGGGGATGACAGAGGATGAGATAGCTGGATCACATCACCAACTCAGTGGACATGAGTCTGGAGATATGAGTCTCCAGGAGTTGGTGATGGACAGGGAGGCCTGGCGTGCTGCAGTCCATGGTGTCACAAAGCGTCAGACATGACTGAGCGACTGAACTGAACTGGAAGCAGCCTAGATGTCCATCGACAGATGAATGGATAAAGAAGCTGTGGTACATATAGACAATGGAATATTAGCCATAAGAAGAAATATGTTTGACTCAGTTCTAATGAGGTGGCCAAACTTAGAGGCTATTATCCAGAATGAAGTAAGTCAGAAAAAAGACAAATGTCGTAAACTAGTGCGTATTTATGAAATCTAGATTAATGTTGCTGATGAAGCTATCTGCAGAGCAGCAGTGGAGACCAGATTGAGAACAGATTTGTGGACCCTGTGGGTGGAGAGGGTGGGACGAGTTGAGAGAGTAGCATTGAAACATGCGCATTACCGTGTGCACAATTAGACGACCAGTGGAAATTCACTGTGTGACGCAGGGAGCTCAAATCCGCTGCTCTCTAAAAACCAGAGGGATGAGATGGGGTGGGAGGTGGGAGGGAGGCTTAAGAGGGAGAGGACCTGTGGCTCAGGACCTGTGGCTGATTCACGTTGATATATGACAGAAACTAATGTAATATTATAAAGCAGTTATTCTCCAATTAAAAGTAAATAAAAAATTTTTAAAGAATGTGTGCTAGCTTTCTGTCTCTACTGGGCATACTTTTTCAGTATGAGCCAAAGCCTTATTCAAACCTAGGACAAAGGGAAAAAAAAACATTGTAGCAAATATAATATGAACTTCATATGGATTTCTTCCCCTTTTTCACTCTGATTCATTTCTTGTATTGATCATGTACTTCTGATTATATTTTTCTGTCTACAGAAATCGTGAGATCCTGGAAAATGTGTTAGCTGTCATCTTGGCTATTCTTGTGGCTTTCTTGGGATCCATTCTTCTTATACAAGGCTTCTTCAGAGATATCTGGGTCTTCCAGTTCTGCCTGGTGATAGCCAGCTGTCAGTACTCACTGCTTAAGGTACCAGCATCTCTCTTCTCTTCAGACTTTGGCATGGAAGCTGTGTTAAAAGGCAGAAGGTTTTGTATCATTCATTGAATTACATTAAGAATATAACTTTTAGGTTTATTTTCCTTGGATGTTTACATTAGATTGGGTAAGGAACAAAAGGGCCATGTAAACTTTAAAAAAAAAATGATATGTGAATTAAACTTCCTAAACTTTTTTTTGTATTAAATATTTGGGCANAAAGTTATATTCTTAATGTAATTCAATGAATGATACAAAACCTTCTGCCTTTTAACACAGCTTCCATGCCAAAGTCTGAAGAGAAGAGAGATGCTGGTACCTTAAGCAGTGAGTACTGACAGCTGGCTATCACCAGGCAGAACTGGAAGACCCAGATATCTCTGAAGAAGCCTTGTATAAGAAGAATGGATCCCAAGAAAGCCACAAGAATAGCCAAGATGACAGCTAACACATTTTCCAGGATCTCACGATTTCCTGTCTCTTATACACATCTCACGACTGAGCGACTGAACTGAACTGAACATGGTTTGTGGAATGTTAGTTACCTGACTAGGAATTGAACCCAGACCCCAGCAGTGAAATCACCAAGTCCTAACCACTGAACTGCCAGGGAATTTCCAAGAATTTGAGTTCTTGAAATTAATTTCTTTTTAATTTATCAACATTAACTGTTCTAGTCTCATATTTTAAGTCTTCTATTATGTAAGTGAAGTTTGTTAAAATCCATCATTGGTAGATAGAATAATGTCAGAACTAGCATATTTATTCTTTGAGGACACCAAGAGCACATGATTGGCATCCCTTTGGTTTTGTTCAAATAGTGGCTCTGAAATACCGATTTTAAGCTTTCCATAAATGGGAGAATTAAATACCAAAATTTTTACCCTCCATGCAGCCTCACTGTGCACGGGTAACACGAACTTACCAGCTCTGTTTATTTGCCTCTTAGCCAGCTCTGTTTATTTGCCTGGTACATACTAACATGCAGAACCCTATCCCATCTCGAGGACTGTTTGTTTAGTTCTGTTTACTCCATCAGCTGTCCTTGCTTTCTTCTCTCTCCATTTATAGACCTCTAGAGTAAGCCACTTGTGTCAACTGCCCTATCCCTTCAAGACCCATCCATACTTTCTTCCTCACTGCAGTGCTGAAATCACAGTCTCTGTGCTAATAATCTCTAGCTGCCAAATGTATGGTCTTAGTCTTCGGTCTCTGTGAGTGCTGCTCCGTTTTTACGTTTTCCTCTTTGTTGATCTGTGATCTTATACTGCCCTCATGATTATCCTACTTTCCAAGTAACTTTGTTTTTCTTTGTTGATGCCTCTTTGTTCTTTTGACCACTTCTTGATTTACAAGAATTTGCTAAGGTTTTATTTGGCCCTCTTTTCCGTTTGCACTTCCTTGCCAATGAAGTCATCCTCTTTTATTGCCGCTCTTATATACTTCTATATAAATCATATCCAGAATTTTTATTTCACATCTTCACCTTTCTCATAAGCATTAGTCCTATCTATCCAAGAGGAAGCTGGGCGTATTCTTTAAAGGGTGCATCGTCGTCTTCTAATATTTTCCTCTCCCAGTTCTTTTGCTTTTGATCGTAGTCTGTACGTGTGTGTACTCAGTTGTGTCTGACTCTTTGAGACCTCACGGACTGTCACCTACCAGGCTCCTCTGTCCATGGCATTCTGCAGGCAAGAATACTAGAGTAGATTGCCATTTCCTCCTCAAGGATTTGGTAGTAGTATACCAACCCAAATCTTAGAGCCTCTGCTCCTTCCTTCTTGACCTTTAATAACATTAGCTAAAGTCTCTCTGATTAAATTTGGTGATTCTGTGTTAAAATTTCTGGACTTTGTCCTTTTTGTTTCAGTTCCCATTAAACCATCTCTTTATTGCCTTAAACCACTTGAATTCATTCCCGGGATGCAGTGTTTCTAACCCTGTTAATTTTGTCCACTGCTTTTAGGGTGGATATAGAAAAGGCAAAAGATGAATGAGATTTTTTAAGTATTTCAGATTTCTTAAATCTACTTGACTACAAGAATAGTAATATCATAAACAGAAATAAGAAAGGCAGGATCGGAGCTTTAGGAGGATAAACATTCAAATTGAGTTTAAAGAGACCAGACAAGGGCTATGTGCCAAACTCTGTGATCTTAGTTCAGTGCTGAATTACAGGATGGCAATAGACTATCCTAGTGAAATTCTTTGGTATGCTGTTGGAAATGAACTCCAACTCGGGAGAAAAGTCATCATTTGGGAGGTAACTGCATAATACCTTTTGAACATTTTTATGGAAAATTGATGGTCTCTTAGAAGGATATAACTTATTTGAGTTTGATGTGAAAATGCACCGTATTAAATGTATACTTGATACAGTCGCCATTGAATTGTTTAGTAGGCTTGAGTTTGGGCATAACTGGGATCCTTTTCATAAGCTCACGCATAGTCTGCACATTTCCTGAATGGAGTGATGCTGCCGTGAGAAAGCGTTCTGCCTTAGTCGTACTTAGGTATTCTAATGTGCCAAGCGGTAAGATGGATCTACCAGCTGTTACATGCTGTTTCAGGAACATAATAAGGTTAAGCGTTAGGAAAGATTTGAGAGGAGCTGGTGTTTCATCTTCTGTTGATGCTTCAGCAGAATTAATGACCTACAGGTCGTGACTTAGCTATGCAATATTCACTTAAAATTATTTCAAGTATTTTGGAAGTTAATGTAAAATTTCCAGGTCTTCAATAATATAATCCATCTTTCTGTTTCTTTTTTAGAGTGTTCAACCAGATTCTTCTTCTCCTAGACATGTAAGTCACTCTGATACACCTACAACTTGTGATTCCTTGACATTCCTCAAAAACCATTTTTTTGGTCATATGTCAGATTGAATTAAGATTTGTGATAGTATTTTCTCATCGGTAGAAGAAACTCTGGGATTGTGCATTTGTTCTTTGTAGTCTCGTTTAATCTAGAGCAGTTCCTCAGTATTTAACACGATATTGACGTTTTTAATGGATACAGGCTAGTTATTTTATACAGGACCTTCAATTTGACTTTGTCTGATATTTCTTATTAGATACAGGCTGTGCTTTTTTGGGTAGAAATAGTACAAAAGCAATCATATAAGGAAGCACATGATAACTGATACATGCTTTTACTGGTGATAACTGATCTCTTGTCTAAGGGTAGTATCTGCAGTGTTTTTCAGACTCTCCAGTGTTAACATTCAGGGCTGGATAATTGTAGGTTGAAAGTTGGGGGTGGAGAGGCTCTGTCCTATGCATTGTCGGATGTTTAGCATTATCTCTGACTTCTAGATGCCAATAGCATATGCACCCTAGTTGTGAAAACCACAGTGTCTGCCGACTTTACCAGATGTCCCCTGGAGGGTGAAATCTCCCCCCACCCCCTGCCCGCCCCCACCCCTCGAGAACCAATACTCTAATCTTACCATTTTTCTCTTGTAGTCAATAACTATATAGGAGATACTTGAGATTGTGTATATATCTTGTTGCTCTTTATATCTCCACCAAATTGTTTTTAATATCTGTTTATGTTTCTTGGCTGAATCAGTTATCATTTCTTGGTGACCAAACAGTGGTTTTTTAGGTCCATGTTCCCTTCTGTATTTATTAGTTGACTTCTTTTTGTAAGTAAGAACTTTTCCTTTTCTTGTATTGGTGTGATTTCATGGACTCTTACTTTATTAAATGGACCATAATATTGCTATCATTACTTTTGATGTTCAAATTGTCCCTGATTTGACCATTGAGAACCCATCAGCTGCCTTCCTTGTCCTTTTGACATACCTTTATCATTTTAAAAGTGTTTTCTCCATTTGGAGCACAATAATTTGTTCCAGGCTCATCTTATACTTTCCCCGTCTTAGCCTTGAACCAACCTTTTCTCTGTGGATCCTTGGATCCTTTTAGTGAGTATTGTTATTTATAAACTAAGATCGGTTTACTAGTAATCTTTATTACTAGAATGTCATTGCTACTAGGTTCTCTCACTGGATAAAACTAGGAAAAATATATGTATACACATATACTCACACATTTATTCTTCATCTGTCTGCATTATTAAAAATAATGAGTTCGTACTGATACCTAATTTCAATCTAATATCCTAAGGTTTATTCTTTTCTTTTCTTTCTTTCTTTTTTTTTTTTTTTAAGGCCAAAGGTGGGGTTTGTTTTTATTATAAAAGGAAAAAAAAATAGTAACTCCTCAGGAATCTTAACAAAGGAAGGGAATATTTCACACTCAGAGAACAGACACCAAGATACAAAATTACAACTGTTTGGACTCCAGACTTGTCCCATCTCCTCCAGAGCAGAGATGGGGAGGAGACAGCTGAAGCAAACAAGCAATTCTGTAAAACAAAGACTTAGAAACCCTAACAAATATGATTAAAATCTAAAATTCTGTTCTGCTTAAAAAAAAAATTTTTTTAATATTATCAAAAGGCCTGCTTTAGTGACATGCTAGTCCCACCGGAAAATAACCCCAATACCCCCTTGTCAGTAACATGCTCAAGTTGACCAGCCAACTCATATTTCCAAACCCCTGTGTGTACAAGTACTTGTATATCTTTTAAATCTGGGGCTCAGGTGATGGCTACTGCTATCATGGGCTTCCACCTGTTAACCAACCAATGTCAGCCTCCCCAGAAGGGCAAGTAGGGCAGAGAGAAGCCCTGAAGTGGTAGTGAGGGAATATCAGCCCCAAACAGCCAACTTTTCCAGTACAGCCTCTCCCATCCCCATGCCCACTCAAAAGGAGATCCTTATTTCTAACCAGACTACTTGTCTCAAATTTGGGTTCCTCATAACCAGAATGGCTTTTTCCCCCTAAAGAGAAAACACACATTTATCTGCACACCCATATATATAATTTTTTTGTTTTTACATTTAAATATAAAAATACTACTCTGCTTTTGTTATAAATGGAGGACCACACAATGAGAACTGTTTCTTTTAAGGTAGGGCTATCCATCCATTTATGTGGAGCTTGTCAGGGCGTTGAGCTCCAGGCAAGGGAAGCAGCACACCAGGAGATCTAGGGCATTTTCCTACCTGACTTCCCACCCTTACTCCCCCCCTAATTCTCACTTTTGATAGAAAGTTGGTTACAACCTTGTAAGCAATGGAACTTCCCACCAAGAAGGGAAATCCTAACCTAACCACAGAATCCAGCACCCCTGTCCCCCACTCAGTAACCACTCAGAAAGAGTCTTCCCCATCCCTCCACAATGACTGGGCTCTCTGTCCAGAGAGCTATGCCTATTGGACAAACACACCTGATTAAATGGGAGCAGTGGTTATGTTTCCCCACCCCCCTCCCAACTAATGCACTAGAAAGCTTGGTGATAGGAAAAAGAAAAGGGCAGGGGTAGGTAGGTGGTTGTGGAGTGATTAAGAACTTGACTCCTTCAATCCTGACCAAAGAAATCAAGAGATATTAACTGGGTGTGAGGATTTAAAAAAAAAAAAAAAAGACCTTGATATTTCATCCTTTGAGTTATAGCTATTATAACATTGAGAGGGGCGAGAGTGGGAGTAAGATGTAGAATTAAGAGGGGTTTCGAGGGCTGCAAGTCTAGTCCACTTAGTTCTTGTACTGGAAGGGCTCGTCGCCAGTTTCGTTCAGAAGACGTGCGGATGAGGGCTTCCGTCACGGCGAAGGGGTCACAGTTGGCAGACAAGCGACGGTCTTCAAAGTAGCCCTTCTCCTGGCCGACAGTCCGGGGGATGCGGATGCTAGCACCACGGTTGGCCACGCCAGCAGAGAAGTCGTTGATGTTGGAGGTTTCGTGGAATCCGGTTAGGCGCTGGGCATTGTCCAGGCCCCCCTTGGGATCGTGGTACTGGTGCCGCTTGCTTAGTTTCTCAATGGCCTCCTCAATGTACTTCAGACCATTCTCCTCCTTTCCATATTTGTAATTCCCTTCTGCCACAGTCTGAAACCTGACTTCATATGGAAACATTTTGAATCTTCAGAATATAAGCCATCAAAGATCTCAGTAGCTAGTTGTGACTCTTCAAACGAACTAAACTGACTTCTTTTTAATGTCATTTTCAGGGTCATAATCGTATCATTGCCTACAGTAGACCAGTTTATTTCTGTTTGTGCTGTGGTCTTATTTGGCTCTTGGATTATGGTAGCAGAAACCTAACGACAACCAAGTTCAAATTATATGGAATAACTTTCACCAATCCTCTGGTGCTTATATCAGCCAGGGATTTAGTTATAGGTGAGTCATCTTAAGGTATTGTAGGTCTTAATGTTATTTGTATACAAACCATTCGCTGATCTTTAAAAATAGTTTTAGTGGACTTATTTTGCTATTTATTGCCATCCTCTCGGTAAGGAACGAAAAAGCTGATGATGAACAAATAGAGCCAATGGAATGAAAGATTTCCCTTGGATCTTCATTTCAGGTTCCTATTATGTGAAACACTAAATTGTTCATAGTTGGAAAGATTATTTAATACTCAGGCAGTTATATAGAGAAATAATTTAAAATGGAAACTTTAAGAAATCTGCTTAGTAGTTTCAAGCAATTGTAAGAAACTTGCTTGGTAATCTATGTTAATTTGGGGTTCTTTTTTATCATTTATTTTATGATCTTAGATGAACAAAGGAATGGGTATGACATGCTGTCTTTAACGTGCTTTTCTTTCCTTCTGTAGTGTTTACACTCTGTTTCCCAATAGTATTTTTCATTGGTCTCCTGCCTCAGGTGAATACATTTGTAATGTACCTTTGTGAACAATTGGATATTCATATCTTTGGTGGTAATGGTGAGTACGTCCTTATAAAAATTAATTTTAAACTATTAACTTTTACAGGTCATTAAGCAATAAACTGACCATTAAGTTGCTTTTTCAGTTTTTATTTTAGAATTGAAATTAGAAAGAAAAGGCACTATTTAATAATTAAAGATTGAATAGGAATTAGTTTGTAGATAGGAAAAAAATAGTCAAGTTTGCTACTTTAGTGAAAGATTTGGGAATAATGGAGATGATTTGTAACAAGTGTTAAAATACTATTACCTTAAAGTTAAAGTTACAGTGAGTTACATGGAACTTATATAGACTTATGAAATATTTATAAAAGATGAAATAGTTTGAGCTCTGATACGTGGCATCATATTTACGTTTTGAATTAATGGATGCATTTGATATTCTGTATTTAGTTTCAGAGCTTTGTTTCATTTTTAGAATCAGTTCAGTTCAGTCACTCAGTCATGTCCGACTCTTTGCGACCCCATGGACTACAGCATGCCAGGTCTCCCTATCTATCACCAATTCCCAGAGTTCACTCGAACTTATTATCATTGAGTCGGTGATGCCATCCAACCATCTTATCCTCTGTTGTCCCCTTCTCCTCCTGCCTTCAATCTTTCCTAGCATCAGGGTCTTACCCAAGTCATTTTGTATCAGGTGGCCAAAGTATTGGAGTTTCAGCTTCAGCATCAGTCCTTCCAGTGAATATTCAGGACTCATCACCTTTAGGATGGACTGGTTGGATCTCCTTGCCGTCCAAGGGACTCTCAAAGAGTCTTCTCCAATTCCACAGTTCAGAAGCATCAATTCTTCAGTGCTCAAGCTTTCTTTATAGTCCAACTCTCACATCCATACATGACTACTGGAAGAACCATAGCTTTGATTAGACGGACCTTTGTTGGCAAAGTAATGTCTCTGGTTTTTAATCTGCTCTCTAGGTTTTGTTCCAAGGAGCAAGTATCTTTTAATTTCATGGCTGCAGTCACCATCTGCAGTGATTTTGGACCCCCCCAAAATAAAGTCTGCTACGATTTCCACTGTTTCCCCGTCTATTTCCCATGAAGTGATGGGACCAGTTGCCATGATCTTAATTTTCAGAATGTTGAGTTTTAAGCCAACTTTTTCACTCTCTTTCACTTTCATCAAGAGGTTCTTTAGTTCTTCTTTACTTTCTGCTGTAGGGGTGGTGTCATCTGCAAATCTCAGGTTATTGATATTTCTCCCAGCAATCCTGATTCCAGCTTGTGCTTCCTCCAGTTCAGCATTTCTGATGTTGTACTCTGCATATAAGTTAAATAAGCAGGGTGACAATATATAGCCTTGAGTACTTCTTTCCTTATTTGGAACCAGTCTGTTGGTCCATCTTTTTCTAAATGTTGCTTCTTGACCCGCATACAGACTTCTCAGGAGGCAGGTCAGGTGGTCTGGTATTCCCATCTCTTTCAGAATTTTCGACAGTTTGTTTTGATTCACACAGTCAAATACTTTGGCATAGTCAATAAAGCAAAAGTGGAACACCTAAACCAAAATGCTTTTACATTTTACTAAAGAAGATTTTTAGAAATGTCTCTGCTTTCAGAGTAGAATATGCGGCTATGCATTGATACCATTAGAAATGTATTCCTCTGTTGGTATGTACATTTTATTTTCAAAATAAGTAAGACCATACCAAAATTACTCTGGAATAATGTTCTGCAGAAATTGAAAATAACACTTTGGTCTGTGGCTGACTGAGGATAAACTATACCCTTATTTAGTTTAACCATCCAACATTTTACTGAGAAATGAGTGTACAGCTAGGGAAAAAAAGTATGAAAGGGAAAGAAATTACTGACCTTTATTCATCACATTTTGCTGTCCTTATCTTCCAAGTACAGCATTGAAATTATCTCTACTGATAAAATGTTGATATTATGGTTTAAATTTTAAATAGAAATTAAGCTTTTTCTATGTTGCTGTGTATCTAGAGCACTTTTAATGTTTTGAAATTTTAAAGGAGCATGAATTAAGAACAGTTGGTGTTCAGCACAGCTTAATGGGTATAAAGCAGTTTCAGTATTTAGGGAGGTATTATAGGTGCTGTATTATCTATGGAGAAGGTTTAGTGTAGATAATTCATAATAGTGGGCATCATCATAATTTATAAACTTGTGCAAGGTATAAGCTTTTTAATATCTCTTAAAGAAAAATTTTTCTTGTAGTGTTTTAAGTCTGTTATCTTAGCCATCCTTTCTTCCTTATTAGTAATCCTATTTGATCTGTTTTTTTGTTCTTAGTAAATTAGTCAGAGCTATACTTTTTGTGAGAATTAATCAACTGATTACAGGAATATAAATTTACTTCTGTGGGTAGCACAAGTTCTGTTTACATAGACAAACATCTTTTAGTGAAAATACATTTCTAGTTTCTTTTGAGGTTCTTTGAACTTTATTTTCCCAAACTTTTATAAATAATAAGATATATTCTTGAAGTACAATATAGGTATAATTTTTTCTACTGTAGATAAATATAGTAGTAAAATAAAATAAATTTTAAAAGATTTTTATTACTTTATTACTTCCAAGGTGAATATATTTTACTTTGTATCAGAAATTGCCTGTAGTAAACCTTTATCATTTCAAAATTTTTTGAAAGGACAGGATAAAGAAACTCAATTTTTCTAAATTAAGCAAGTAGATACTTAATTATACTCAGTGTCATACCATTTTAAATACTTTTCATTGACTTTTTTATGTAAGTTTCTTCCATCTACTTACATGTTTATGAATGTTGATTTCTGTTGCTCTTTCCTGTCTAGCCACTACAAGCCTGCTTGCAGCACTTTACAGTTTCGTCTGTAGCATCGTGGCAGTAGCCTTACTGTATGGATTATGTTATGGGGCCTTAAAGGTGAGCATTACATGTAGTATGTTTTGTCATTAAGGCTGCTGTTCTATTAATATATGAAGATTGTTTTAAGTTGACTAATTACTTTTTTCCTGGTATGTCTTCAGCATTAATTTCCATGGTCTTCATATGTTGAGCATTATTCTCATTCTCATTTAGTTTGAATTTGAGAGCAATTTTATAGTTAATTATTATGAAAAGAAAATTCTTTTCTGTGCAGTAATAATAGGTTAATGTTAGAAGCAGATTGTTAAAACCTAAGCTGGTCTAGGATAGAGGTGTAGGGCATGGTGATAACAGAATATAAAAGTAATTTTAGATTTTTACTTAAGAATATGTGTAACTACTCGACATATCAAGATTTTTTTCAAACTTAGAGAACAAGTTCAAGTACTGCAATTTAAGATTCAGTCTAATAAAGATTAATGCACTGAAATTTAATGTCATTGTTGGTTTAGAAGAATTCGATGAGCCCTATTAGCTCCATTTTTAAGTAATTTTCTCCAAATTATAAGTAAAAATTTTAGGTTTCTCATAAACAGTTCTTGGTGTTCTTTTTAATGATTAATACAAGATAAACAGAGAATAATAGGGTTGAAAGGGTTATGAGAAGGGGCTCATAGCTTCCTTCCTTGATTCATGTACTCAGTAGCATTTACTGTGCTTACTATGTGCCCAGTTCTGTGCTAAGTACCATTTTCTGCTTTTAAGTTGCCGGTATGTTAACTGTGGTTAACAAGTTAACTGATGCTCTTAACTGAGGGTGAATAGAGAGAATGAAGGCTGTGAAAATGGAGTATTACAGGTATATGAACTAAGACATTATCCTCTTCAGCCTAAAGGGATTAGAGAAAATTTTCCAAAGAAATAGTTTTTTACCAAAATTTGAAGGAAAGTAGGAATTAGCTAGTTGAAACACAGGGTGAAGAACCGTCGAGTTGTAAAGAAAGTGTGTTGTGTACAGGAAACAGCAAATAATTTGGAATTGCTGGAAATTTGGGTACATGAGGAAAGATGGCCTACAGTAAGGCTGGAAAGGTAAGCAACGACTGGATTTTGAAATATCTTTTGTCCTGAACGTATTGGGTGGAGATAGAAGACCATCAGAATAATTTGAGGTAAGATAAGGAAATGATCGGTGTTGCATTTTAGAAAGATTACTTGGTCCCCAGTGTGAAATATAAGCAGGTAGGATCAGAAGCAGGGAGTCACTTGTGCTGCCACCTTAAAATGATAAGCGCCTTCATGAAAACTGGGCTCAGTGAAGATACTTGGGAACTCAGTGATTAAAAGAAAAAAGCCCAAGTAGGATCTGGGAGGACTTCTGAGTGGGTGCTGATTTGAACAGCTGATTACATACGGATACTAATGCACATGAGTGGAAGTCTTTGAGGTTGCTGCGGAAGGGGATTGTTTACATTTACACACTTTTATTTGTTGGCATTAATGGGATATCCAGGGGTACATAGTGGGTAGTTACTTGTGGTAATGATGGAAAGATTTAGAATTCATCAGCAAATTAAAGTATAAGAAAAAGATTGCAACCCTGGGTTGGCAGGAGAAAATGGACACAGATAGAACCCTGGGAAATGCTAGTATTTAGGCAGTGAATATTAAGCCATGAACGAAACAAAATCCAACAAAGGAAACTTCAGAGGCGGTACACGTGAAAAAATTTTTATTTAATTTGGCAGTTAATAGGATATTGATGACTTGAGCAAAATAGCTTTTTGTTTCATATTTTGGCTGAGGAAACTAGCTAGATTAATAAAAATTTAGGTTTGAATTGATGTTAAGGAAACGTTTTCTACTCTCTGTAGAATATAGTTGAGAAGGCTGTGTGCATGAGATGATTGTTTCCTGGGTTTTGTTTTCTAAGAAAGATCTGAGGCTTGATTGCATTTAAAAGGGGAGGTAGGAAATTGAGCAGAGAGGGAGATGCTCGATGATGGCCCAGGAAAGAACTAGAGGTAATGAATGAGATCCAAATCCAAGCTCTCCCAGGTGCACCATCTAAACCATCCTGGTATAAAGGTTTCAGATCTGTGTTTGGAGAATATGTTTTGGAAAATGGGTCATTATTTGGAAATTGCAGCCATAGAAGTTAACAGTGCCAAGTTTTCTAATTTTCCAAAAGCCAGTTTAACTGTAATTATGTAGCAGAAGAGCAGCAGCTGTAAAGCTGCCAACTAGTACCTTGTGTCCTAAAACAGGCAGGGAGATATGTTGTTTTCCTTCTTTCTTGCCCATGGCATTTTATACCAGACCATTTTAGTTTTAGATGTG
Organism: Neotragus moschatus; assembly: GCA_006410615.1. NCBI lineage: Eukaryota > Metazoa > Chordata > Mammalia > Artiodactyla > Bovidae > Neotragus > Neotragus moschatus. Next base: position 145,267 of record SJYA01001562.1, on the reverse strand, counting down.
CCCTATTGTAATAGAATAAATGTGNAAGTTTTCTAATTTTCCAAAAGCCAGTTTAACTGTAATTATGTAGCAGAAGAGCAGCAGCTGTAAAGCTGCCAACTAGTACCTTGTGTCCTAAAACAGGCAGGGAGATATGTTGTTTTCCTTCTTTCTTGCCCATGGCATTTTATACCAGACCATTTTAGTTTTAGATGTGCCCTATTGTAATAAAATAAATGTGCAGATTTGGTTATGTAAATGAGTAAAGATTATATACAAAGATTTTATCATAGCAATGTTTATAACAGCAAAAACTGTAAATGACCCAATATTTGTCATTTGTGACTAGTTAAATTAATTGTGGTATAGCCCCACAATGGAATACCATACAGTCATGAAAATGAATAAAAATAGATTTCTCTGTGCAAATGTGAGATTTCCAAGACGTATTATTTTTCTTTTTTTCAAGCTGTATTGACATGTAGTTGACAAATAAAAACTAAGATATTTAAAGTGTACACGATGATGATTTGATATACATATAAATTGTGAAGGAACTCTCCCCATTAAGTTAACACATTTATCACCTCACATATCTAGGTTTCTTTTTTTATTGGTAAGAATGTTTAAGTTTACGCTCTTAGCAAATTTGAGTTCTACAATACAGTATTATCAACTATAGTCACTGTGATACTTATTAGCTTCTTAGACCTTAATCATCTTTTTAAAATGTTTTGAAGTTTATTATTTTAATTTTTTATTAAGGTATAATTGACAAATAACATTATATTAGTTTCAATATTTATTAGATTCAATATTTATGTATATTACAAAATGAGCACCACAATAAATCTAATATCTGTCTCTGTGTGTTAGTTGCTCAGTCATGTCCAACTCTTTGCAATTGTATGGACTGTAGCCCACCAGGCTCCTCTGTCCATGGAATTCTCCAGGCAAGAATACTGGAGTGGGTTGCCATTTCCTTCTACAGGGGATCTTCCCAACCCAGGGATTCAGCCTGGGTCTCCTGCATTGCAGGCAGATTCTTTACTGTCTCAGCCAGCAGGGAAGCCACTACAGATAATTACAAATATTTTTCCTTATGGTGAGAACCTTTAAGATCCTATGCTCTTAGCAACTTTCACATACGCAATACAGTATCGTTAACTCTGGTCACTGTGCTACATTACCCTTTCCGTACTTATTTATCTTAAAACTGGAAGTTCGTGCCTTTTGACTCTTTATCCATTTTGCCCACACCTTACCGAAATTCTGTTTTATAACTGTACTCTTTTACCAACCTTTCCCTGTTTCCCCTACCTCCCAGTCCCTGGCAAGCATTTTTCTATTCTCTGATTTTATGAGTTTAATTTTTTCCCCCTTTTTATGATTCCACATATAAATGGTAAGATGCAGTGTTTATCAATCTCTGTGGCTTATTTCACCTAGGGTATTGCCCTCCAGTTTCATCCATGTTGTTGCAATTGACAAGATTTCCTTTTTTTAGGTTGNATTTTATGAGTTTAATTTTTTCCCCCTTTTTATGATTCCACATATAAATGGTAAGATGCAGTGTTTATCAATCTCTGTGGCTTATTTCACCTAGTGTATTGCCCTCCAGTTTCATCCATGTTGTTGCAATTGACAAGATTTCCTTTTTTTAGGTTGAATAATATTCCAATGTGTGTGTGTGTGTTAGTACAAAGGAAAACAGTTTGCCAAAAAATAAATGTTCCCTTTGTGCCTTTATTTAAAAACATACCTGATAACTTACATATACATAGAGCATTTATAGAAGAATACACAAGAAATTGATCATAGAAGTTACTTTTGGACAGTTAGATTCATTGAGGAACATTATTACATATCTTTAGGAATGGTTTAATTTTTTTAATCTGTTCGCTAATATAGACATTTATTAGATTGATACAAAAGTAATTGTGGTTTTGAACCATGAATTTTAATCATCATAAATGGACTTGACCACATCTTTATTAATCAGAATAGGAACCATTACAATCAACACATTTTTGCCAATGAGAAATAAGTTTGTTTATTCCTATAGCATAAAAACCTATGCTTCAGGATTTGATGAACTTGTGGAAAGCATTTTCTGCCTCCTGCTGTTTGTAGAACTGATTTCCTTGCAAAAAGTTGTGGAGATGCTTGAAGAAGTGGTAGTCGGCAAGAGGCCAGTTGAATATGGCGCATGAGGCAAAACTTTGTAGCCCAATTCATTCAACTTTTGAGGTTTGGTAGTGTAGCATGCAGTCAGGCATTGTCATGGAGAAGAATCGGGCCTATTCTGTTGACCAGTGTGGGCTGCTGGCATTGCAGCTTTCAGTGCATCTTATCAATTTGCTGAGCATACTTCTCAGATGTAGTGGTTTCACCAGAATTCAGAAAGCTCTAGTGGATCAGATGGGCAGCAGACCACCAAACAGTTACACAGTGACCGTGACCTTTTTTGGTGCAGGTTTGGCCTTGGAAAGTGCTTTGGAGCTTCTTCTCGTTCTAGCCACTGAGCTAGTCATCACTGGTTGTCATATAAATCTATTTTTCGTCACATATCCTAATCCAATCAAGAACTGTTTTGTTGTTGTTGCATGGAATAAGAATATGACACCTCAGAACAGTAACTTCTCAAGAAATTTTCAGTCGGCTCATGAGGCACCCACTTATCCAGCTTTTTCATCTTTCCAGTTTGCTTCAAATGCTGAACAACCATAGAACAGTTGATGTTGAGCTCTTCAGTAACTTCTCCTATAGTTTTAAGAGGATCAGCTTCAGTGATCCTCTCAATTGGTTGTTGTCAAATTCTGATGGCTGACCATTAACGCTCCTCATCTTCAAGGCTTTTGTCTCCTTTGCAAAACTTCTTGAACCACCAGTGCACACTGTACATTGGTTAGCAGTTCTTGGGCCAAATGCGTTGTTGTTGCAAGTTGTCTCTGCTGCTTTACAACCCATTTAGAACTCAAATTTTAAAAATTGCTCAAATTTACATTTTATCTAGCACCATTTCTAAAGTTAATGTAAACAGCAGGTAATAAGTCATTAGCAAAAAACATAAGCAAGAAATGCACATTAAAATAATGTATAACATAATTTAAGAATGTATCCCAATATCAAACAGCAAAGTTCAACAATGCAAACCATAATTACTTTTGTACCAACCTAACAAACCATGAACTTCCAGATGTTCAAGCTGGTTTTAGAAAAAGCAGAAGAACCAGAGATCAAATTGTCAACATCCACTGGATCATCAAAAAAGCAAGAGAGTTCCAGAAAAACATCTATTTCTGCTTTATTGACTATGCCAAGCCCTTTGACTGTGTGGATCACAATCAGTTCAGTTCAGTCGCTCAGTCATGTCCAACTCTTTGTGACCCCATGAATTGCAGCATAACAGGCATCCCTGTCCATCACCAACTCCTGGAGTTCACTCAGACTCAANAAAAAGCAAGAGAGTTCCAGAAAAACATCTATTTCTGCTTTATTGACTATGCCAAGCCCTTTGACTGTGTGGATCACAATCAGTTCAGTTCAGTCGCTCAGTCATGTCCAACTCTTTGTGACCCCATGAATTGCAGCATAACAGGCATCCCTGTCCATCACCAACTCCTGGAGTTCACTCAGACTCAACGTCCATCGAGTCAGTGATGCTATCCAGCCATCTCACCTCTGTCATCCCCTTCTTCTCCTGCCCCCAATCCCTCCCAGCATCAGAGTCTTTTCCAGTGAGTCAACNCAGTCATATACAACTGTAGTCATCTGAGACCATGAGTAGATCTCACTTCCTTGCTGACTATTGGCCAGATAGCTTAGTTCCTCTCCGTATGGCCCTCACCATGGGCTACCGAAGTGTCCTCACTACCTTCTTTGCCCCAAAGCTGGTGATCCTAGAGAGAGAAGGCCCAAGACATCAGTCTTTTATGACTGTTGTGGATGTGGTGTACCACCATGTCTTCCATATCCATAGGTTACCCCAGGCAACCTGCTGTAGTGTGGGAGGGGAATACAGGCAGGCATAAACGTCAGGAAGGGAGGATCGTGGGAACCGTTCTGGACTGACTTCTACAGTCTGCCTGCTTTCCTCCGTGACTGACATCCTTGTAAACTCCCTGGAGTCTTATTCTGTTACAGCTGGAAGTCCAGAACCCCGTCCTGTCAATCGGGCCCGGGTGTGGGTGGTGCGCCCCAGATGGTGGTCCTGCAGGCCCTGTGGCTGCCCTCCTCGGTGTTCTTCATTCTCCCGTGCACACCCGCGTTTCGGCATGTTGGCAGTTTGTCCTGCCCTGTCACATGGATTTTTCATGCTTTTGTGCTTAGGGTACATTGCATCTGTGGTCTAGTTTTCATCAACTTTAGACAGTTTTGGTCATTATAACTTTAAATGTCTTTTCCCTTTTTCTTCTGCTGTCCCTCCAACCCACTGCCACTCGTGGACTCCAGTTATATAATCTTTGGCTTCTTGAATTCGTCCCACAGATCACTTTTTTTTAATTTTAAATTCTGTTTTTCCCTCTGCACGTTTAATTGTGAATACTTTGTATTGCTTTGTCATTAACTTCGCTAATCTTTTCTTCTGTAATGTTTAATCTGCAGTTAATACCATCCAGTGTATATTTTAATGTCAGAATTAACAAGTTTCATCTTTCAAAGTTGGTTTCAGGTCTTTTTATAGTTCTCATGCCTCTGTTTACTTTTTTGAAGTTATGTAATTCCCTTCTATCTCTCTTAATGTCCTTGTCTCATAATCCTAACTTTTGTGTTACTTATTGGTTGGTTTTGATTAACTGATTCCACCCCCCCCC
>SJYA01001562.1:114419-140292 GCA_006410615.1 Neotragus moschatus | reverse complement strand
CCCGATGAATCATAGTTTCCTGATTCCTTGCTTGCACGGTCATTTTTGATTGGATATCAAGGATTATGTTTTGCCTTGTGGGTACTGGATATTTTTTTATTTCTAGAAATATTCTTGAACTTTGTTTTTGGCCCTTAGATCCTTGTAAACAGTTTGATCCTCTCAAGTCTAACTTTTAAGATTGCTTAATTGGGACAGGGCTATTCAGTCTAGGGCTAATATTCTGCCTGCCTTTGGAGGCAACACCCTTTGGAGTACTCTGCCCAGTGCCCTGGGAGTGTTGAGTTTTTCCAGTCTGGCTTGTGAAAACAGGCACAGTAGTGCCTGCCATGTGAGTTTGGCGTGGTTCTTTCTCTGGCCACACACAGTCTATTCTCACACATGTGTGGCTGATTCCCCTGAATACTCGAGCTAGACCCTCTGCAGATCTTCTCCGTGCAGTTCTCCATCCATGCAGTTTTCTGTTTAGAAAACCGTTTACTCTGAAGAGCTCTAGCTGCCTTGCTGTGTCCAGCCTCTAAGTTCCATTTCCTCCACTCAGGAGGTTCTAGGCTTACATGGGTTCCCCTCCCTGCAGTACAGTCTGGAAACTCTCTAAGGGCAGTAAGCTGGAGCAGGCCTGACACTGACCTCATCTGTTCTCTTTCTCTCAGGGTTTACTGTTTATTTCCTTATGTCTAATACATTACAAAACATTGGTTCAAGTATTTTATTGTATTTTGTTTCATGCCAAATAAAGTAAGTCTCTATTCCATTTGCCTAGAAACAAAGGTTGTATTATTTAAATTTAACATTTTTGCTTGTTTTCTTCTTTTCCAATTTGAACTATTAACTCCTGAGTACCTTGCAAACTGAGTGAGATCCTGTGAGTCTTCAGGGGTCAGATGCAGGCCTCTTTAGTTTCTAAATAATTCATTTGAATATTTGAAGTGATGGTACTTTGTTTTTTTGTAAATTTAGTCATACACAAGAACTCTCTTCCAAACTGTGTAAAGACACAACAACAGAATACTATTTTAAGTTTGAGTCTTCTCTTCAAATTTACAATTTTATTTAGCTAATGTCTTTTATCTCTGTTAGTAAAAATTTAATACATTGCTCTGCTAGTCACGTAGAACATTCCTAGAGTAGGAAGCGGTACACCTCAGGCCATACTCTAGTTACATTGGCAGTGTGAGACACCGAAGTAGTTAACACATTTTAAAATATCTGTATTATATGACCAGCCACTAACTTTTGTAGCTGTTTTAATCAGAAAATTACATAATATGGAAATCTTAATGGTAGACAGATGTTTAGTTCTCAGGTGCTGTAAGTGACTAGAATTGAATTGACAAATTAGAAGTTCTCCTTTGAGTCATTTTGAAAATCACTTGTAATTTTTTCAACTTTATCCTTGCCTTAGCCTGCGCTCAAGTACGTGCTGTACGCACTGGTCGGCTTCGTGGGTTTTGTAACCCATTACGTGCTGCCTCAAGTTAGGAAGCAGCTGCCATGGCACTGCTTCTCTCACCCTCTGCTCAAGACGGTGGAGTATAATCAGTATGAAGTTCGAAGTAAGTGGTTCATTAGCACTTTTCCTTTCAATACTGTGGATTTTTTCTTTTACTTAGTGGACAGGCAGACAGTCAAATAAGTTTCATCAGGTAACACTTTGGTTTGTGTTTCTCAGCTCTTTGTTGGACCTTTTGCAAGACACTTTCATTTCATTTGAAGTCTTTAATTGTCAGTGCTGACTTTCCACAGGATAAGACCTTGCTCTTTCCTTCTCTAAACTGTCCATCACAGACCTCTCATTGATTAATCCTTCAGGGTATGTCTGTGACTTCTCTTTCCAGCCCCACCTTTACCCTCATTTCTCCCTTGCCATTTGCAGGCAACTCAACCCCCTACAAGACTTCCATTTGGCGTATTTTTAACTCAGATCATAAAAGAAATAGGTTTCTGTTTCCACCAATGACACTGCGTCCTACCAGAGAGAGTTACAAAAGAGTTGATCAAGAGAAAAGAGGTGGAAAGCACTAGTAATTGCTTTTTCTCATTCAGATAATTTAGGATAGAATATAAAATGACTAAAAAGAAGTAGAAGGCCAGTCCATTCGACAGTGTTTTACTTGTTGCTATAAGCCTTTACTTTTCCATTATAAGTTATCAGTCTGGTTCACTGGCTCCATAACCTATAATGGCCTCTCATATACTGTACTTCCTCATTTTAGAGAAGTAATAAAAGTTAATATCCATGTCATCATTGTTATATGCCATTGATTAAACAAGCCAGTGTTTAATGAATTAATATGGAGAGTGAATTTCTCAGTTGTTTGGAAATAAATGAAACTTCTGTAAAAAACTCGAAAGTGTACAGTATTGTAAAGCAAAACAAACTAAAAAAATAAAAATTAAAAAAAAGACAAAAAAACAAAAATAAAAAGCAAAAAAAAAAAAAAAAAAACTCGAAAGTGTTTGAAAGCTTTCCATACCAAACTTGACTTTGCAATCTCAAAGCAAATTTCCTGAGCTTTTTAACAGAATTGCTTAAGTCATCATTGTAATGTGATCTTGATCACTGTTTTGATCCTGGAGAGATAATTAACCAAACAATAATGTGTAGATTGCAATAAAATGACATAAGACTAAAAGAATCTGTACTGGTCCATCCTTACAGTAGGAAAATAACTCATAGTGATGTAAATATTTTTTATGGTTAATTATTAATTGCTTTCATATATAAATGTTAGCAAGTACATCTGGTTTGTTTTAAAGAACAGTTTTCATTAAAGTTAACCATTGATCTTATACTTTGTTTTCATCTTAACAATTTAGTCCAAAATTTTTTCAATTTTGAAAAAACATTTTTCACTTATTAAGAGTGTTAGGCATTAGCAAAGTTGATTTTAACAGCTATAAAGAAGAATACCCATTAGAAAACTTCTTAAAGGTGATTGACATTATTTTCAGATAGTTGGAGAACCTTATTTTAAATCTTTCAGTTTATCCTGGACTCCTTGCCCAATGACGTTAAATGATCAAGTATTGGGAAGATGTTGCTGGCAATGAAAATGACACTTATGATGTGTGTGAATCCAAAACATACCATACTTTCAAAGCTTTTCTGAGATTTATATATTAAAGGTGTATGTGTGAGTGTAAGGATTTTTAAAACAGTTTAATAGATCATTTATTTCTTTTGGGTGAAAGCAACAGTCTAATTATCTTCAATAACCTTTATTCCAAATGTTATAAGTGTAAATAAGAGAAAGTTATGGTTAAAAACTGAGGTTTCAAGAAGTAAAGCTTAAAATGAAACTCAACTCATCTAAATTTAAGTTAAAATCCGAGTGGGAAAATTGAAATGTGGCTCAGAATTCATAAAATTGACAAATACTGATGTATTGGATTTTTTGCATTATTAATAGTAGAGCTGAATTTGAGTAGGAGGATTTTCCTTTCTTATGACATTGACAGACTGTTTTATGCATTAAAGTGCATTTATACATCGTCTTAACTTAATATTGCCTTGTTAGATGCAGCTACTGTGATGTGGTTTGAGAAACTTCATGTGTGGCTTCTTTTTGTGGAGAAGAATATCATCTATCCTTTGATTGTTCTCAATGAACTTAGTAGCAGTGCAGAGACAATCGCAAGTCCAAAAAAACTGGATACAGAGTAAGTATGATATTCCTCTTATCTAAGTCTGACTGTTGAGGACTGTCGTAGCACTCTCTTCTCTTAGGTTATTGATCAAATATCAAGTAATCACTGTCTCTTTGGTGCAAAGTACTGTGTGAAAATTTAAGGTGAAATTTAGTCTTTGAGTTCCCTTTTCTGAACATCTGTTTCTACTCTTGGCATATTACTACTCCAGACATCTTATTGTTAACCTATATTTTATGAGATGACATTTATTAAATAAGATTCACTTTACTATTAGATGGTAAGTTTTGGAGATGATTATTTTTGTATACTACGTGAATCAGACCATTTAGGTGGTCACTTGCCTATAGTCATGCTGTAGACCTACTAGGTACATGTTGTTGAGTAAGCATTAATATGATTTTTTTCCAGTATTGTTTCATGTTCATTTTTATTGGGCTATAGTTGCTTTGTAATGTTGTGTTAGTTTCTTGCTGTACAGCAAAATGAATCAGTCATACATATACATATATTGACTCTTCTTTAGATTTCCTTCCTGTTTAGGTCACAACAGAGCTTTGAGTAGAGTTCCCTATGCTGCATACTACACCCTCATTAATTACCTATTTTATACATAGTAGTATATATATTTCATTATTAATATGTTTTATGTGCTAAATGCTATTAATGTTAAAGCAATAGAAATACTGAGAACCTGGAGAAGCAAATGTCAGAATTGCAATATTGTCCCTTATTTGTGTGTGGGGGGTGTTTTTGTTACTTATTTTTTAAGCATGCTTATTTCTGTAAAGGATCAGAATCATGATACATTATTTAAAAGGAATGTCTGAAGTTTAAATTTGATATAATCTAAGCTTAGTAAATGAAATGGTAATTTTTCTGAAGTTCATAATTATGTAAAGTTTTCAGTTATTAGTAGATTAACGTTCTTTCTCTGTATTGTAGATTAGGTGCTTTAATGATCACCATTGCTGGTCTGAAGTTGCTGCGATCCTCTTTTAGCAGTCCTACATATCAGTATGTCACAGTCATCTTTACCGTGCTCTTTTTCAAAATCGACTATGAAGCTTTTTCAGAGACCATGCTCTTGGATCTCTTCTTCATGTCGATACTCTTCAACAAGGTAATATCTGAAGGAAACAGTCTTGTCTGTAGAAAGTGTCTCCCTAAGTGGTATGCCATTTAGTGAGGACGATGCTTGCATTTCATTTACTTATTATCTTTTAAATAATATCTTTCTTTGGTCAACCAGTTATTTAGGATTAGAATCCCTAAACAATACCAATCAACTGTGACCCATAGACGATAACGTTTCTTGTGTTTTCCACACATCAGATAGGTGCTTTTAGTCCTACAGATGAGATGGTAAAACCTGCATATTCTGCCTCCAAGAATCTTTGCTAAACCACACTGCCTTTCTGAATGACTTCAGTTGTGCAGAGTATTTGAAATTAAATAGAGTTTAGATTTCGTTTTAACACTGACCACATACAAAGGACTTTGACATATATTATCCCATTTGATAGGTAACAGAGAGCTGAAGCATATGAGCAGCTACAAAACACAATGAAAGCCCAGTTTTAGAAAAGTTAGCCTGGTCAGCCACATTTGGGATGAATTGGGGAAGAGAGAACCTAAAGGTATGGAGAACAGCTTAAGAGATTGTGACAGTAATTTAGATTTGATAGAGATCTGGCTTAGCATGGGGACAGTACAAATGAAAACCATTAATGGAACAAGGTTTTAGTAGTAGTCAGTTTCTAAATATTGTAGTATATATCGTGCTAAATAGCTTCTAAAATATTGCAGTATTATATTTGCTCAATTACTAATTTGTTTACATTTACATCACTTATTTCCTCTTTTAGTGAGCATGTTTAACCAAAGGAGGAAGCCAGAAAGCTAGTTTGAATAATAAAAGCATGTGATTACTCACGAACTTAATATTTAGATTGGAAATTGTATTGAATCTTCTTATACGGGTTGGAAAAAAGCGAAAGATGCAGTAAAATATAAACTAAACAATCCTTGAAATAGTCACGGCACTTAACTCACATTAGTTTGCACTTTCTTAATACTTTGATTTGTGAGGCAGATTATTTCTGAGAGCATAGCACGTTCCAGAACTATTCTGGATGCTTAGGCTGCGTTAGTTAACAGAACAGAGGAAGGGTAAGGAGTTTGCGTTTCATATGGCTGCTTCATAGAACTTAACAGTCATATTAAGCAAGTAGTATTGAATATTTATTTTAAGATACTATTGTAAGATATATCATCAATTTAATAATATTTCAAGAAAACAATTACTCTGAATATGAAAATGGTTTCCAGCCACTTTCCATGTCCTTTTTCTTAAATATTACAGTCAGATTTGAATACAGTCTGTATTTAGAGATGGAGGAGTGCTCTGAGTCACTGTTTTTAAGCAGTTGTAATGGCTTCTGATAAGTCTTCCGTCATCCCTGTCGCATTAGTGCGGAGGATTGTCAGCACAATTTTGAGTCATGGCAAAGAATGCAGGGGTTCATCTGCATTTTCTGATTGGTTGAGGTTGTGATTTCTTTTTTAACTTAGAAATTAAACAAGTTCATTTGTAAATCAGCTAAATAATTTGAATTTGAGGTGTTTGGTGCCTGAATCATGGCATTGAGTTAGTCAGAACCTCTTGCTTTTGAGATTCTGTGATCAGTTCTAAGAATGGGGTCTTGCGTTGCCTACCATGCAGAGGCAACCGTAGGCAAACTCAATATTCTGTTTCAGCGTTGAAGACATATTCAACAGAACAGATCCTAATTTAAATAAGATGGAAATGTACATTATGTTTTCATTGGCAGTAACAGTTCTGATTATAAACAGATGCCTAATACACACTAATAAAATTCTTAGGCAAATAGGCAGTGACAACTGTATTACAACTTATCCCCTTTCTGGCTGCTTTCAAATTCCTTTTGACATTGCCTTTAAAACATGCTCAGTTCCCAAAGCACCAAAATTTGAGGGAAATGTATTAGAATAAAAATATATATTTATTGCTTAAGTTTTACTGACATCTATATTTCCTACCTTCTTTTTTTGTTTTGTTTGTTTGTAGTCGTAGTATAACCAGTAGAGAGCATAGAATAAAAAAAAAAATCCATAAGTCAGTTAACCGTCTTTACTTAAAAGCATGTGCAGTGTTTTGGCAGGGTTATTTCTTTTATTTCAGTGCTATTTCCTTGTTAGGAAAAAAATCGTTTTAGAAGTTTTTCATTTTCTGTTTTAAAAGTCTGATAATAAGCTTTTTACTGATTGTTTTTTTCCTCCTGCAGCTTTGGGAACTCCTTTATAAGTTGCAGTTTGTGTATACTTATATTGCCCCATGGCAGATTACATGGGGTTCTGCTTTCCATGCTTTCGCTCAGCCTTTTGCAGTGCCCCGTATCCTTCTAATAAAAATGTTATAAGAAAGGGCATTCATATCCTTGATGAGAATGTTGATTTGTAGGCATAACTTTTCCCAGGCATAGAATATAGGGTGCATGCATGTGTGCTAAATCACTTCGGTCATGTCTGATTCTTTGCGACTCTGTGGACTCTAGCACACCATGCTCCTCCATCAAGGGATTCTCCAGGCAAGAACACTGGAGTGGGTTGCCATGCCCTCCTCCAGGGGATCTTCCCTACCCAGGGATCAAATCCATGTCTCTTACATCTCCTGCATTAACAGGCAAGTTCTTTACCACTAGAGCCACCTGGGAAGCCCAGAGTATAGGTTGCTGCTAAGTCATTTCAGTCGTGTCTGACTCTGTGAGACCCCAGAGACGGCAGACCCCCAGGCTCCCCCATCCCTGGCATTCTCCAGGCAAGAACACTGGAGTGGATTGCCATTTCCTTCTCCAGTGCATGAAAGTGAAAAGTGAAAGTGAAGTCGCTCAGTCGTGTCCGACTCCTTGCAACCACATGGACTGCAGCCTACCAGGCTCCTCCATCCGTGGGATTTTCCAGGCAAGAGTACTGGATTGGGGTGCCATTGCTTCTCCAAGTACAGGTTACTGTATGATAAATTATCAGAAACTCATAATCCTTTGAACCCATACCTGTACCGATTTTGATTGTTTTAATTTGTATTACCGTCTGTGGTCCACAGATCATCTGAGCTTAAGGACAGTATTAAAGTTTAATAATTAAGTAGTGGTGATTAAAAATTTTATGTTAATATATGTGAGTATTAAAGTCTACGAATTTTCAATACATATAAAATATATATGTATAAATGAATGCGGGTTCAAAACATTTTTCATAATGATATTATAATTAAACTTTTATGTTCAAAATTTTCTGTCCTCATCTTAAATGTACATTCTAAGTAAGCATAAAAGTTAATGACCAAGTAGATGTTGATGTGCACACTTTCTATATCTTTAAATTTTAGTTTTTATCATCTAGAAGTTTAAAACCGAACATGGTTTGGGTATATCTACCCGAGTGGTACGTGGAATTTTACCAAACACATGTTAGCAAATATTTATTTGGCTCCCTTCACAGCATCATGCCGGGCTGTACATTCCTGGCTATGTCTTTTTACTTCTACCCCTCATACTGCCCAGGGACACTTTCTTCTGTATTCCTCTGATGAACCTCATCTTTCTAACTGCTGTAACTGCGGTGTTTATGAGAGAGGTGAATGTGTGCGTGTGTGTGTATAATAACCAGATAAATGTTAAGATCCTTAACCAGTTTTCCCATAGATTCAGCCATGTTGTTTGTTCAGGCTGCCGTGTCAGCCTTCTTTTCTGCTCCACTGAACCCCTTTTTGGGAAGTGCAATATTCATCACATCATATGTTCGGCCTGTGAAATTCTGGGAGAGAGACTATAAGTGAGTAAAGACAAATCTTTGAAAGCCACTTTTTATCTTTTTTTTTTTCTAGTAAAAGCTATTGACAACATTATTGTAAATTATTCTTGGTTAATCAGTTTTTTGTATTGAAATACTTGAAATTTTATGAATACTCTTAAAGTTCCAAAATTGTATAAAATTGAAAGAATCAGTCAATTTTCTCTACCTTTTTTTCCCCCTTAAGATTTTACAACATAGTCCTTGTTACATATACTCATTTTCTGTTTGCTTTTAATGTTATTTCTTAGAATTGTTTCACATTAATCTTACTCTGAAACTTTATGCTACACAATGTTACTTCATTATAGCAGTCATAATTAGTTATCTTGTAGTTTTCTAAGAAAGGTGTTTTTAGAGCTAAACGTTTCTTAGATTATTTGTAGTTTTTCATGAGGACAGACTTTTAAATGACCATCTTTGTACATCAAGTGTTTTCTCCATTGAAGCTTAGTTCCTTAGATGAGATGTTTAATATGATGCCTAGAAACTATCTTCATATATAATCTTTCCAAATTTTTTTCTTGTTTTCTTTTTAATATAAGAAAATATCTAAAGGAGAAATACTGAATCATGGAGCTTAAACTTTATAAAGACTTATGATATATATTAATATATTGATTCAGAAAGAGCTTGTACAAATTCATAACTTAGCTGGCCAGCTCCATGACTGCATTTCCCTCCACACTGTCATACATTGGCACATATAATAGGTGAAAATGGTAATCTTGACTTTTGAACAATGAACTAGCTTATGGATGTTTCTTCATCCAGAAATTTCTTCTCTGGTCTTTTACCTAAAACCACACATAGTGTTTCCCTTTTTGGTGAATTTCAGTGTTTGTTTGTGTCTTTGTTTTCTTTTGGGCCAACTTAAATTTAGTTCACAATAACTTCCATGACAGCAGTTATTAAACTATTTTGATCTCAGAACCCCTTCACATAAAATCTTAAAATTATTGAAGTCTCCAAAGAGTTCTTGTTGCAGATATTTTATCTATTACACCCCTGGTGGCTCAGTGGTAAAGAAGCTGCCTGCCAGTGCAGGAGGCAAGAGACGTGGATTCGATCCCTGGGTCAGGAAGATCCCCTGGAGGAGGGCATGGCAGTCCACTCCAGTGTTCTTGTCTGGAGAATCTTATGGACAGAGGAATCTGGCAGGCTATATACAGTCCATGGAGTTGCAAAGAGTCAGACATGATTGAAGCAACTTAGCACACACATACATGCACAAGTATTGTACAATGTGCTGCGTGTGCTGTGCTTAGTCATTCAGTCATGTCCTACTCTTTGCAACCCTTTAGACTGTAGCCAGCCAATCTCCTTTATCCATGCGAGTTTTCAAGCAAGAATACTGCAGTGGATTGCCATTTTCTTCTCCTGGGGATCTTCTTGACCCAGGGATTGAACCCATGTCTCCTGTGTCTCCTGCATTGCAGACTAAGTCTTTACCCACTGAGCCGTCAGGGAAGCCCAGTATAAATCAAAATTTTAAATGTTTATTAATATAAAGGTAACAACTCATTACATGTTAATATAAATGACATTTTTCTAATGAAGAATAACTATTTCCCATTCCACACCAAAAAAATCAGAAGAATGTCATTGTTTTCTTAGTTTTGTAAATCTTTTTAATGTCTGGCTTAATAAAAGACAGCTGGATTCTCTTACCTGCTTCTGCATTCAATCTGTTGTTGCAGTATGTTGTTCTGGTTCAAGTATATGGAGTAAATATGGCCCCATACAGACATATAGTTTGAAAAGAAAGTATTTTAATATCCTTTTTAGACAATTGTGGGTATTCTTCTTTGATCCTTCGACAAGTGGTAGTTTCTTAATGATTAGTGAAAATGTGGAATCTAAAACTGTATCAGTGAATTTTGGGAACTGTATTACATCAAAAGTCACTGACATGTCTTATAGTGTGAATGGATCTTTTACCCATACATATGCTTATAACATCTTTATTTATCATTTGGAAAATACTAGTTCAGTAAGTAATGTATTTCTTCCAGATTTTGACCTATTTCATTATACAATATTATATATATATATATATATATNTGCTCAATTCCCAAAGCACCAAAATTTGAGGGAAATGTATTAGAATAAAAATATATATTTATTGCTTAAGTTTTACCGACATCTATATTTCCTACCTTCTTTTTTTTGTTTTGTTTGTTTGTAGTCGTAGTATAACCAGTAGAGAGCATAGAATAAAAAAAAAAATCCATAAGTCAGTTAACCGTCTTTACTTAAAAGCATGTGCAGTGTTTTGGCAGGGTTATTTCTTTTATTTCAGTGCTATTTCCTTGTTAGGAAAAAAATCGTTTTAGAAGTTTTTCATTTTCTGTTTTAAAAGTCTGATAATAAGCTTTTTACTGATTGTTTTTTTCCTCCTGCAGCTTTGGGAACTCCTTTATAAGTTGCAGTTTGTGTATACTTATATTGCCCCATGGCAGATTACATGGGGTTCTGCTTTCCATGCTTTCGCTCAGCCTTTTGCAGTGCCCCGTATCCTTCTAATAAAAATGTTATAAGAAAGGGCATTCATATCCTTGATGAGAATGTTGATTTGTAGGCATAACTTTTCCCAGGCATAGAATATAGGGTGCATGCATGTGTGCTAAATCACTTCGGTCATGTCTGATTCTTTGCGACTCTGTGGACTCTAGCACACCATGCTCCTCCATCAAGGGATTCTCCAGGCAAGAACACTGGAGTGGGTTGCCATGCCCTCCTCCAGGGGATCTTCCCTACCCAGGGATCAAATCCATGTCTCTTACATCTCCTGCATTAACAGGCAAGTTCTTTACCACTAGAGCCACTTGGGAAGCCCAGAGTATAGGTTGCTGCTAAGTCATTTCAGTCGTGTCCGACTCTGTGAGACCCCAGAGACGGCAGACCCCCAAGGTCCCCCATCCCTGGCATTCTCCAGGCAAGAACACTGGAGTGGATTGCCATTTCCTTCTCCAGTGCATGAAAGTGAAAAGTGAAAGTGAAGTCGCTCAGTCGTGTCCGACTCCTTGCAACCACATGGACTGCAGCCTACCAGGCTCCTCCATCCGTGGGATTTTCCAGGCAAGAGTACTGGATTGGGGTGCCATTGCTTCTCCAAGTACAGGTTACTGTATGATAAATTATCAGAAACTCATAATCCTTTGAACCCATACCTGTACCGATTTTGATTGTTTTAATTTGTATTACCGTCTGTGGTCCACAGATCATCTGAGCTTAAGGACAGTATTAAAGTTTAATAATTAAGTAGTGGTGATTAAAAATTTTATGTTAATATATGTGAGTATTAAAGTCTACGAATTTTCAATACATATAAAATATATATGTATAAATGAATGCGGGTTCAAAACATTTTTCATAATGATATTATAATTAAACTTTTATGTTCAAAATTTTCTGTCCTCATCTTAAATGTACATTCTAAGTAAGCATAAAAGTTAATGACCAAGTAGATGTTGATGTGCACACTTTCTATATCTTTAAATTTTAGTTTTTATCATCTAGAAGTTTAAAACCGAACATGGTTTGGGTATATCTACCCGAGTGGTACGTGGAATTTTACCAAACACATGTTAGCAAATATTTATTTGGCTCCCTTCACAGCATCATGCCGGGCTGTACATTCCTGGCTATGTCTTTTTACTTCTACCCCTCATACTGCCCAGGGACACTTTCTTCTGTATTCCTCTGATGAACCTCATCTTTCTAACTGCTGTAACTGCGGTGTTTATGAGAGAGGTGAATGTGTGCGTGTGTGTGTATAATAACCAGATAAATGTTAAGATCCTTAACCAGTTTTCCCATAGATTCAGCCATGTTGTTTGTTCAGGCTGCCGTGTCAGCCTTCTTTTCTGCTCCACTGAACCCCTTTTTGGGAAGTGCAATATTCATCACATCATATGTTCGGCCTGTGAAATTCTGGGAGAGAGACTATAAGTGAGTAAAGACAAATCTTTGAAAGCCACTTTTTATCTTTTTTTTTTTCTAGTAAAAGCTATTGACAACATTATTGTAAATTATTCTTGGTTAATCAGTTTTTTGTATTGAAATACTTGAAATTTTATGAATACTCTTAAAGTTCCAAAATTGTATAAAATTGAAAGAATCAGTCAATTTTCTCTACCTTTTTTTCCCCCTTAAGATTTTACAACATAGTCCTTGTTACATATACTCATTTTCTGTTTGCTTTTAATGTTATTTCTTAGAATTGTTTCACATTAATCTTACTCTGAAACTTTATGCTACACAATGTTACTTCATTATAGCAGTCATAATTAGTTATCTTGTAGTTTTCTAAGAAAGGTGTTTTTAGAGCTAAACGTTTCTTAGATTATTTGTAGTTTTTCATGAGGACAGACTTTTAAATGACCATCTTTGTACATCAAGTGTTTTCTCCATTGAAGCTTAGTTCCTTAGATGAGATGTTTAATATGATGCCTAGAAACTATCTTCATATATAATCTTTCCAAATTTTTTTCTTGTTTTCTTTTTAATATAAGAAAATATCTAAAGGAGAAATACTGAATCATGGAGCTTAAACTTTATAAAGACTTATGATATATATTAATATATTGATTCAGAAAGAGCTTGTACAAATTCATAACTTAGCTGGCCAGCTCCATGACTGCATTTCCCTCCACACTGTCATACATTGGCACATATAATAGGTGAAAATGGTAATCTTGACTTTTGAACAATGAACTAGCTTATGGATGTTTCTTCATCCAGAAATTTCTTCTCTGGTCTTTTACCTAAAACCACACATAGTGTTTCCCTTTTTGGTGAATTTCAGTGTTTGTTTGTGTCTTTGTTTTCTTTTGGGCCAACTTAAATTTAGTTCACAATAACTTCCATGACAGCAGTTATTAAACTATTTTGATCTCAGAACCCCTTCACATAAAATCTTAAAATTATTGAAGTCTCCAAAGAGTTCTTGTTGCAGATATTTTATCTATTACACCCCTGGTGGCTCAGTGGTAAAGAAGCTGCCTGCCAGTGCAGGAGGCAAGAGACGTGGATTCGATCCCTGGGTCAGGAAGATCCCCTGGAGGAGGGCATGGCAGTCCACTCCAGTGTTCTTGTCTGGAGAATCTTATGGACAGAGGAATCTGGCAGGCTATATACAGTCCATGGAGTTGCAAAGAGTCAGACATGATTGAAGCAACTTAGCACACACATACATGCACAAGTATTGTACAATGTGCTGCGTGTGCTGTGCTTAGTCACTCAGTCATGTCCTACTCTTTGCAACCCTTTAGACTGTAGCCAGCCAATCTCCTTTATCCATGCGAGTTTTCAAGCAAGAATACTGCAGTGGATTGCCATTTTCTTCTCCTGGGGATCTTCTTGACCCAGGGATTGAACTCATGTCTCCTGTGTCTCCTGCATTGCAGACTAAGTCTTTACCCACTGAGCCGTCAGGGAAGCCCAGTATAAATCAAAATTTTAAATGTTTATTAATATAAAGGTAACAACTCATTACATGTTAATATAAATGACATTTTTCTAGTGAAGAATAACTATTTCCCATTCCACACCAAAAAAATCAGAAGAATGTCATTGTTTTCTTAGTTTTGTAAATCTTTTTAATGTCTGGCTTAATAAAAGACAGCTGGATTCTCTTACCTGCTTCTGCATTCAATCTGTTGTTGCAGTATGTTGTTCTGGTTCAAGTATATGGAGTAAATATGGCCCCATACAGACATATAGTTTGAAAAGAAAGTATTTTAATATCCTTTTTAGACAATTGTGGGTATTCTTCTTTGATCCTTCGACAAGTGGTAGTTTCTTAATGATTAGTGAAAATGTGGAATCTAAAACTGTATCAGTGAATTTTGGGAACTGTATTACATCAAAAGTCACTGACATGTCTTATAGTGTGAATGGATCTTTTACCCATACATATGCTTATAACATCTTTATTTATCATTTGGAAAATACTAGTTCAGTAAGTAATGTATTTCTTCCAGATTTTGACCTATTTCATTATACAATATTATATATATATATATATATATTCATATCACCACCAATCTCAAAAGTACTGAAGTATTGGGAAGCTATCAAGCACATGGTGGTAAATGAAAGTTTTCTAAAATTCTGATATTTACTTGAAATCTTGAATTTTTATTATTGGCAGCTGGTATAATTATCAGTTATTTTCCTTGAAATGTCAGACTCACTTTCTTCACTTTAAATGTCTGTCAGATACTCAAGTCTGAATAGTCATAGTTGATTCAAGTGAAAATGGTGATCCATGGGGGAAAAAAGCTCGTGCAGTCTGCAAGTCACATAGCTGCTCAAGTGCTTTCCATTCAAGTAGTCATCCTACTTCAGAATGCAGCAGAAATGCTTTATGTGTATTTTGTCACACACGATATTAAAAAGGCCTGTACTGAGGGACTGCAATTTAATAAAATTAATATTTTTGTTGCTTCATTAAGGACATTTTTAAGGAAAACTGAATTTTTATTTGTTTTTTCTTGTGCATAGGTAGCAGTGAAAAATAGTACACTTTGGTGCCACTGCCTTGATTCATGTTAAAGCATCAGCAGTCTTATCCACCATCAGCACAGTTGTCAACACAGTGGGGGAAAAAAGCAAATACCAGTTCAGTATTATTATGAAAATGGTTTTGATTTGGAAAACTCCCTGAAAAGATCTTGAGTCTCACGCTCCAGGTTCTGTGGACCAAATTTTGGAAACCACTGTTTTAATGAACATTGTCCCACGGACATTAATATTTCCTTTACAAAGAATGTTTCTTGCACTGAGTATTTTTAGGAACTGTGTATGTACAGTATGCATTTTTTCAACCTAATCAAAATTTTTTACATTAAACTCTACTGTATTTCTATACACTGTTCAGTTAAAAATCAGCTAAGAAAAAATTTGTGTTTATGTATGATAGAGGTAGAAGAGTAAAAAATAAATCCTTACCCTAAAATTGTTCTATTGGAGAACTTTATCAATATGTTACTAAACAGAGTTTTCTCAGACATTTTCATAAAGTGATAATGTTTCTTGCATCTGTATTGTATAGTTTTCTCACTTTTAATTATTAGGCTTCTTTAATATAAAAAAGCATACTAACGATGTTTTGTTTTGCCCTTTTCAGCACAAAACGAGTGGATCATTCAAATACCAGATTAGCTTCTCAACTTGATAGAAATCCAGGTAATAGCCCTATTTTTGAGTAAAGAAGCAAGTCTAAGGAATTTGTTACATTTGTACTTCACTGCCAACTTACTGGGAATCCGCTGTGGCATCCAGAGGTCATTTTTTTATTAACTAAATATGCTTTGCTATGTTTTACTTTAGCAAAGTACGTGTGAACTAGAGTATCTAAAATTTATATACTCATCTTTTATAAAATGCATTTTAAGAATGCTGATAAGCATAAAAACTGCCATCCAAAGGTTGTTCTTACATAGGTTAAAAAAGTAGAGCATGGTGAAAGTAAAACTGCTGAGGGGTATTGAAGAGTATGCAGTCTCAACTTATTAATATGTTTGCTTCTTTGCCTCCTCAGATGTTTAGATAAATGTTAATGTAATTTCATTTAGCTCATTGTATACAGAGAGGTCCTCTATAGAAGCCAAATAGCCACTCAAGGTAAGGCTTCGTTGGGTGAGATTTTGGTGGTCTCATTACATGACTGAGTGACTGAACAGAGAGACAGGTGATTACCATTATCTAAACTTTGAGCCTATGGGCCTACCTATTACTTGTATTCTGACACGGAAAGAGTGAGTCTCATTGTCCCAGCCATAAAAGATTAATGTATCAACCGGAATATCAGTGTATTAGTCTACTAAAAGAAATATGGCTCCCCATAGACTGGAATATTTGTTTTCATTTACTCACAGATTACTCAAGTACTCTGCTTGAGAAACTAAATTATAGTAATCAGATTGATTCATAATTATAAAATTGAATTAAGGAAGACTACTTATTTGATATTAATGACTGTGTTTATCATGTTCTGGTGGATGAAACAGCTGTCTCAACTCTGATATGTCCTTGGAAGGGGCTTGGAATGATGTTGCCTTCCTGTGTATCACAAAGACTCATGTCCTGAAGTAATATGTGCACTTTCATAATGAGCAGACAGAGCATCAGATACAACTGTTTTATTGAAGCTTGAGCCTAGGCTTTCCTTTTTATTTTGTTATTTAGTTAAGCTGAGTTTAAAATAAACATTTAGCTTAGTATATTTTGCCATTCTTTAGTTCTATACTTTGGGCACCCATTTACAGATTATTGCTTTGGTTGCACTACTTTTGGAGACAGACATCTCATTTATTGGGTGATGTTTTATTGTAATTTTTTTTCTTAAAGGATGACTAATGAAATTTTCTGGTTTCTTGTTGCTGTTCCTATATATATGGTTTATTTCGGTTAAACTAATATTAGATATCTCAATATACAGTTGTTTTTTGTTTTGTTTTTAAGTGACCAACTTCTCTTTGTTTTGGACTGTCTTGTTTGTCCAGATCTCATATTACTTAACTCCCTTCTTTTATCATTGTTGGGCAACTAATAGCTCAGTTGGCTAAGAATTCGCCTGTATTACAGGAGACCTGGGTTCGATCCCTGGGTTGGGAAGATCCCCTAGAGAAGGGATAGGCTACCCACTCCAGTATTCTTGGGCTTCCCTTGTGGCTCAGCTGATAAAGAATCCGCCTGCCCTGTGGGAGACCTGGGTTTGATCCCTGGGTTTGGAAGATCCCCTGGAGAAGGGAAAGGCTACTCACTCTAGTACTCTGGCCTAAAGAATTCCACGGACTGTATAGTCCATGGGTTGCAGAGTTGGACATGACTGAGAAACTTTCTTTTATCAGTGTGTCTTTTTGTTGTGGTTTTAAATTGCTTTTATCTTTTTCATTTCTCTTACATCGTTTTAGTTATAAGGCATAGTTAATTGAGCAGTGATAGAAAAGATCATGGTCTGCTAAAGAGGAGGAAATGACCTTCGATCTTATCTAATCCAATTCTTTCTTTTTATGGATGGGAACCAGAGATTTAGAGAGGTTATGTGACTTCTAACTCTAAGAAATTTTCCCATTGTCCTTTGTTTCATTTTTATGTGGAAAGTCTAAGGATATCTAAATATTGTCCTCTTTGTTAAAGAAATATAGATTTAACCCTAACTGGAAATTAGTTTTAATACTTTTAACAATCTTATTTGTAGACATAAAGGGGACTTAAAATAATTTAACATTTTTTAATTGCTTCTTATAGGATCAGATGACAACAATCTGAATTCCATCTTTTATGAGCATTTAACCCGATCCCTACAACACAGTCTATGTGGTGATTTGCTCCTAGGACGGTGGGGAAACTATACTACTGGGGACTGTTTCATTCTCGCCTCTGACTACCTCAATGCGTTAGTCCACCTTATAGAGATTGGAAATGGGCTGGTGACTTTCCAGCTGCGGGGACTTGAATTCAGAGGTAAGATATTAACCTTTAATTTCTATAATGTACTTCTGTGACATCTAAGTTTTATGTGTTTACATCTCCAATAGAAAGTTATAAGATCTTTAGCCTTTCGAATTGTGGAAGGAGAAAAGCTATTAAAGAGTAGTTACTAGTTTTTTTTCCAGTTTCACATTCAGAGAAGAACAAGTTTTTGCAATATACTCGGTATGTAAAGGTAGTATCTATAGTGTATAATACACTTGTTTTCTTGATAATGAATTTCTGTTCTGTGCTTGCCCTCTTGTTTGTCTCTTTGTGATTAGCTGCATATGTTCATTAGAGGCAGAGTTACTTTCATGTGGTTGCCATGCCATTATCTGCAACAGTTTTTTTTAATTGGGGTGAAATTCACATAACATCGATTTTAAAGTGAACAAATCAGTGGAATTTAAGTACATTCATGATATTGCACAACCACCACCTCTGTTTAGTTCCAAAGCATTTCATCATCCCCAAATAAAACCTCACATCCATTAAGCAGTTATTTCCTCCTCCCCGCCAGCCCTCAACAACTTTGTATACTGACAAATGAAGCTATTTTTACACAAAAAATCGTGCATTCAGAAACATATGGGCTTGATGTTATCAACTACTATAAAGTGAATGTCTTGTGAGCAGAAATGAAAACTTATTTCATAGGAATTGAAGGAGTCCTATTAGTGCCCATGTATCCAACCTAGGAAACATTTGGACTGGAAAGTTCTTAGAGAAAGCGTTCAAGCAGTGTTTTGATCTATTCTAAGAAGTACCATAGGTGTTTTTAACTTGAAACAGGAAATAAAGCATTTGTCTAAATAGAGGATCAAATTAGACCTGTACCTTATAGCTTTATTTTTGCCATAATATTGAATCAGAAAGTTTGTACCTTTTTCATGTAATATCTTTGTTAAAGAAGCAAGTGCTTTTCTAAAGTTACTCCATCAGAAATAAGATTTTACTTACGTAACACTCAGAGTAGTAAATGTTAATGTTTGCTATTTATTTGTTATTTATTTGTAACCCATTCTCTCTCTCTTTTTCAAAATGTCCTGTTGTCTTATGATTTGTTCCTGACTGTCCATCAGAAGCTTGGGACCTTAATTCCGTCCCTTCTAGGATCTTAACCCTGTTCAAATTGAATGCAATTGGTCTTATCCAAAAGTTGGCACCCCCTCACCACTACAGATACCACTGCTGTAACTTCACTTTCTTTTAAAATTGCTAGCACCTGAAGATTTCACCTTTGCTTTTTTAACTTTTTCTTTAACAAATATGTTGTGCGGAGGCTATTTTGTCCAGCATTTCTGTGTGTGTGTGAATTGGAAAGGAATCTTACTGCTCATTCCATCAAATTGGTCAGAAATACTCCAAATAAAATATAGATCCAAAATTTCACTCTTCCAACCTTATTCTCCAGTACCAAATAGATTCAAATAAAATTTTGGATAAATCTTTTACATCCAAACTCTCATTAAAAACAAATCAGTTTGGGAATGCAGTACTCGTTAACTTTCTGAAAGTGAAAATGTTAATCATTCAGTCATTTCCAGCTCTTTGCAACTCCCTGAAATGTAGCCTGCCAGGCTCCTGTTTCCATCGAATTCTCGANTATAACTTTAATATATCCTGGAGAAGGAAATGGCAACCCACTCCAGTGGACTGCCATTTCCTTCTTGCCTGGAAAATCTCATGGACGGAGGAACCTGGTAGGCAACAGTTCATGGGTTCCCAAAGAGTCGGACACAACTAAGCAACTTCGCTCACTTTTCAAATTTAATATATAGCTTTAAAATTAGCTATAATCCCTCTGTAGTCCCTTGTATAATGTAAGGAATTTACAGATTAAATGAAAACAAGACCACAGAACAAAATAAAAATTAACATTAATGTGATGGATGATATTTTGTTGGCCTAGATGGCAGTGGCTCTAATTCTTTATTTAATCTGACTTCCTTTTTTTATTTCACAAATTCTCAGACCTGAATGCGCTGATACACACTGTGATTCTGCAGAAGATGAATGTATACTATGCCTCTCTTCAGGAATGTCCTGCGGTTTGTTAATGGACAGTCTAAAGCAGATCCAACACATATTCTCAATTGCTATAAACTAAATGTGTTTTTATCTCAAAGTTTCTCATATCTTTGAAGTATTCTTTTTTCCACTTCATGTTTTACCCATTTGCTATAAGAACTTTCTTTCTCTCTCTCAGGTACTTACTGTCAACAACGGGAAGTGGAGGCCATTACCGAAGGTGTTGAGGAAGATGAAGGATTTTGCTGTTGTGAACCTGGCCATATTCCTCATGTGCTTTCATTTAACGCTGCATTTAGCCAGCGCTGGCTAGCTTGGGAAGTGCTAGTCACCAAGTATATTCTGGAGGGCTATAGCATCACTGACAATAGCGCTGCCTCTATGCTTCAAGTCTTTGATCTTCGGAAGGTACTCACCACCTACTATGTCAAGGTAAGGGAGGTGCCTCTTCAGAGCTTCTGGCGTCAGAGGCTCTTCTTAAAAAATATATATATATATATATATATATATATATATTGTTAACTTGTGTTTTGCTTTTTCATAGCAATAGAAATTTTCTAGTATCCAATACAGTTAGTAAATTATACCCATGAGGATCTTGCCATTTCTTTCTTCAGTGGAACNGCGTCAGAGGCTCTTCTTAAAAAAAAAAAATATATATATATATATATATATTGTTAACTTGTGTTTTGCTTTTTCATAGCAATAGAAATTTTCTAGTATCCAATACAGTTAGTAAATTATACCCATGAGGATCTTGCCATTTCTTTCTTCAGTGGAACTTAACTACATTTGTTCATTAATACTATTAACAAAAACTATTATCTGTAGTCTCTTTTAGGCACTGTGTTAAAGAATACACGCACACATGCATGCATGTGTACAGACGCCTACATATCTCTTAACTAATTCTCTAAAGGAATATTACATTCCCGTTGTACAAATAAACAAGTTACGGATCGAAAGTTAACTTGGTCACAATCCTCTAAGTAGCAAGTGAAATCAGGGATTTAGAACCCAGGTTTGACTGACTCCTTAGCCCTTGCTGTTAACCACTGCTTTCAGAAATCTGAATGAAAGTATTGTATAATTTGGGAGGTCCCCCAAAACACCATCACATTTGACACCATTGCAATTTCAGGGTCTCTGAGACCATAGTCAGGTTCATTAATTTGTTAGAAGGACCCTCAGAACTCAGCAAACCCATCATCCTCGTGGTTAGAATGTATGACAGTGGAAGGATACAGAGTAAAGTCTGCCCAGGAAAGAAGCACAGAGGGCAAAGTCTAGAGACCCTAAGGCATGAACTTGCAGTTGTCCTCTCCCAGTGGACTTGTGCAGACAATGTTTATTCCTCCCGGAAACAACTAAGGCAATCAGACTGTTGCCAGCCAGGGATGCTCGCCTGCTCACCTGAGCCTCAGTGTGCAGAGTTTTTATTGACACACAACCATTTAGATTTGCTTGACCATCCACATCACCAGCCTTAATCTCCAGATTCTCTAGAGTTCATGGTTCTAAGCCTCCAAGTAAATAAAGACTCTTATGAGGCAGGACATTGCAAGGGATTAGAGTTGAACTCCCAGAACCCAAGTGCAAAGGCCAAACCTCTCGTTGAGCAAGGTTAGTTTTTTACTGCACAGGTATTCTGTTTTTCGCTAAAAATTTCACAGATATACAACATGATTATCGCTAGAGGTTTATAGGCAAAGCCAACATTTTCAAGAGGAAAACATATGCTAAATCTTCATGATTCATGTGTTATTACTTCTGTGTACCACCTTATTTGTGTTGATTGGTTGGGTTGAAGCCTGAATCTTCTGTTTAATTAATGTTTGGTTAAACCCGACCTCAGGAAGCTAAAGAGATTGAATTTACAACATTTTTTATTAATGTGTGTGTGTGTGGCCTTTCCTATCTCTGTGTGTTTTTATTGTTTTGTTTATTAGTTATATTTGTATAAGTTGACGTAGAATCACAAGATAGCTTAATAATTCTGTGAGAAATTTCTCAAATGTACCACAATAAAGGTTTTTCACCTCTCTTAAAAGATTGTAAATTCAGTAGATTGGAATTGTTTTTAGACTATTTTAAAGTTAGTAAACTAATGTCACTTTGATTCATATTATCAGTATAAACAATTAATTTAATGAGATATTGGTGTTAATTCAGATTGTGATTTAGCCTGAGGTTTTTGTTTTTTTTTATCTTTTCTCTCATTAGGGTATCATTTATTATGTTACAACCTCTTCTAAACTAGAAGAATGGCTAGCTAATGAGACGATGCAGGAAGGACTGCGTCTGTGTGCAGATCGAAATTATGTTGATGTGGATCCAACATTTAATCCAAACATTGATGAAGACTATGACCACCGACTGGCAGGCATATCCAGGGAGAGTTTCTGTGTGATTTACCTCAGCTGGATAGAGTACTGCTCTTCCCGAAGAGCAAAGGTGGGTGATTTACCTCAGCTGGGTAGAGTACAGCTCTTCCCAGAGAGCACAAGTGGGTGATTTACCTCAGCTGGATAGAGTGCAGCTCTTCCCAGAGAGCAAAGGTGGGTGGTTTACCTCAGCTGGATGGAGTACTGGTCTTCCCAGAGAGCACAAGTGGGTGATTTACCTCAGCTGGATGGAGTACTGGTCTTCCCAAAGAGCAAAGGTGGGTGATTTGCCTCAGCTGGGTAGAGTGCAGCTCTTCCCAGAGAGCAAAGGTGGGTGATTCACCTCAGCTGGATGGAGTACTGGTCTTCCCAAAGAGCAAAGGTGGATGTTTTACCTCAGCTGGGTAGAGTATGCTGCTGCTAAGTTGCTTCAGTCGTGTCCGGCTCTCTTCCCGAAGAGCAAAGGGAGGGGTTTCTTTGTTTCATTTGTAACTCTCTGAGTCTTTTTCCAGAGAGGAAAGAATACCTCTCTTCGTTATTATGTCAGTTTTTCTAGATTTTCTTCTTTCAAACTGTCTGCATAAGAGGACCTGTGTGGTTCATAATGGTCGGGCCACAGCAGCACTATCCAGGCAGATCAGGAGAGGCCTCCCTCAGTCTTCACCTGCAGTGTCACAGGCTCACTGTTGAAGCAGCGCCGCTGCTGCCTGTGCACGCACACACGTGTAGGTTGTAGGTTACATGTAGAACCTTCTTAAAGAGACTGCATTTTGGAGCACCTCCAGCCCCAAGGCCCCAAACACACATACCAGACTTACGGATAGTTAATATCTTTGTCCCAAATCCAAAGTCTAGACCAGTGCTAATACAATCTTCGGCAGTGATGGGAACATTCTGTGTTGTTCCAGTATCATAACTACTAACCCCCCACATACGGTGGATTATGAGACACTTGAAATGTAGTCAGTATGACTAAGGAAATNCCAAATCCAAAGTCTAGACCAGTGCTAATACAATCTTCGGCAGTGATGGGAACATTCTGTGTTGTTCCAGTATCATAACTACTAACCCCCCACATACGGTGGATTATGAGACACTTGAAATGTAGTCAGTATGACTAAGGAAATGAATTTTTTTAAGTTTCATTTAATTTTAATTGATTTAAATTTAATAACTCATATAGGATAATGACTGCCATACTGGACAGTATTCATCTAGATTATTGACTTTAAAATGTTAACATGGATAAAAATGATATAGGAATGAGTAAAAACACAGGTTCCTGGGCCTTGCCTGTGAGATTCTAATTCTGTAAGTCTAGGCTGGGAACCCAAAATCTGTAACATGCTGGCTGGTTGTACTTTAGGTGGTTCCTAGTCCACACTTCAGAACAGCTTGTCTTATCCTAAAGGAAGCGTGAGCTGTAGACTCCTCCAGCCACTGTGTTCCTGCTGGGCCTCATGGCTCTGGTGGCAGTGTTGCTCCTGATTAGACCCCGTGCACCCTAACCACAGTAGCGAGGCCTGTGACCCCAAANTTCCTAGTCCACACTTCAGAACAGCTTGTCTTATCCTAAAGGAAGCGTGAGCTGTAGACTCCTCCAGCCACTGTGTTCCTGCTGGGCCTCATGGCTCTGGTGGCAGTGTTGCTCCTGATTAGACCCCGTGCACCCTAACCACAGTAGCGAGGCCTGTGACCCCAAAACTAACGCCTCCGTCACTATTGCTTCCCAAGCAAAAGTCGGGTGTAGTTGAACTATTGTGCAGGAGTATCCTGTACAGGAGTATCCTGTATCATGGAGCACAGGGAGCCAGTTTGACAACCAGTGCCTTCATTGTGGTCTGGGATGTACACGCTGACGGACTTTAAGTGTAATACCTTGTTGAATCCTTCTTTTACAGCTACTCAGTTAGAGTAAGGCACTCCGTCATATCAGCCCGTTTCTCTTCACTTCATCAATAAGAAAGAGAGCATCCTATAATTCCCCTCCGAACAGTGACCTTTGAGCTTTTATATTGGCTGCACAGTAGATACTGAGCAGAGTAACATATTTTTAAAGCACTAAGGAGTAGAATAACCTCATAAGAGCTCAGAAAAAGGGTCAGTGGACAATGTCTGCAAATAGAGGACCTCAAAGCTTACCGTCTCTTCTTTTAAACACACAACATTTGTGGTGTGTTTTTTTTTTTCCCCCATAAATGAAATATACCTAAAATGCTTTGCATGCTGCTATCAAACCCTTGGATATATTTCTTGGGGCAGCAGGGGACAGGGAGTGATCATATTATTCAAATAGCCTTTCTCTGGCTTAGACTATATTGGTTACTTTTGTTTAACTGTGGTCGTCTGGGCTAGGAGCTCATTGTCTTCCCACTCAGAAACAGGCTCCATTCTTTCTAGATTTAAGGAATACATAATCTCTTAAAGATTATTGCTGAGGTCATGGATCTGTAATAGCCCAAGGAAGTCATTCTCTTAATTCCTAATAAGTCATATTCAAAAGGTTTACCTCCAGACGTGGGTATCTCCAGTCTCTTCTGAGAGCTTTCTGTCCCTAGGTCATTATGGCTTATAGTCTACTCTTGTAGTCCCCTTTAGAAGAAAATGGTCAGGAAAGATAATTCCTTCATGCTCCCGTTTTTTTTAAGTTGAACAATGTTATCGCTACCTCCTTAGAACCATGCATTCTGTTTTCTGAGTCATCATGCCCGGAAGAGCCTCTTCCCAGGGACGTTAATTAAAGCAGAAAGGTTTGCCTACTCTAGATTGTTGTACCCTCACTTGAATGTTAATAAAGTTGCCTTCAGACGTTCTCCCCTCATAGTGTTCCTTCTAAGATAGTTTTCTAAGTTGCATGTTGTACAAAAATAAACTCATTCTTTACACCTTCTCTCATTATATATATTCTTGGAGGAAATAATCTTTCATACAATAGCTGTACCTGTCTTCTAAAGAGCTTGAATTAATGCTTTTGTAAGTGTGGCCCTGGATTAACTGCATTAAAACCACCTGGAACACTAGAGTCAGAGAAGGCGATGGCACCCTACTACAGTACTCTTGCCTGGAAAATCCCATGGATGGAAAAGCCTGGTAGGCTGCAGTCCATGGGGTCATGAAGAGTTGGACACGACTTCACTTTCACTTTCATGCACTGGAGAAGGAAATGGCAACCCACTCCAGTGTTCTTGCCTGGAGAATTCCAGCGACTGGGGAGCCTGGTGGGCTGCCATCTATGGGGTCGCACAGTCAGACACGACTGAAGTGACTTAGCAGCAGCAGCAGACTAGACTGCAAGGACTTCTCAGCTTGACTTTGTTTCCTGCTTCTTAAATGACCGTAGTTTTCTTTCACCTTTGTTAATGTTATCATCCAGTCTGAGAATTTCTAATTCAGTTGAGGATATAAGACACATGCCTTCTCCAACCATAACAAAATAGAATTACTAT
>SJYA01001562.1:68998-110640 GCA_006410615.1 Neotragus moschatus | reverse complement strand
AAGCCTGGTAGGCTGCAGTCCATGGGGTCATGAAGAGTTGGACACGACTTCACTTTCACTTTCATGCACTGGAGAAGGAAATGGCAACCCACTCCAGTGTTCTTGCCTGGAGAATTCCAGCGACTGGGGAGCCTGGTGGGCTGCCATCTATGGGGTCGCACAGTCAGACACGACTGAAGTGACTTAGCAGCAGCAGCAGACTAGACTGCAAGGACTTCTCAGCTTGACTTTGTTTCCTGCTTCTTAAATGACCGTAGTTTTCTTTCACCTTTGTTAATGTTAGCATCCAGTCTGAGAATTTCTAATTCAGTTGAGGATATAAGACACATGCCTTCTCCAACCATAACAAAATAGAATTACTATTGTTGAACCAATTTTTTTTTTTTTCTTTTGAGTACGTTAGCAGCGCGGCTCACTTCCTCTGGCTTGCGTTATTTCTGATGAGACGTCTGTAGTCATTCTTATCTTTGCTGTTCTGTACAAATAATAAAGGCTCACATCAGAGATATGGCAGGTTTCATTCCGGACAACCACAATAAAGCAAATACCACAGTAAAGCAAGTCACACAAATTGTTTGGCTTCCCAAACAGTTGTGAATATTATGTTTGCATTTTACTAAGTGCCCTTTTAGGCTATTTGCATCAGATGACCAGTATCTTGGACATGTGATGCAAATCGCCGACTCATTGGAAAAAATCCCTGATGCTGGGAAACACTGAGAGCAGAAGAAGAGGGTCGTCAGAAGATGAGATGGCTGGATGGAATCACCAATGCAGTGGATGTGACCGTGGGCAAACTTCAGGGTATGGTGAGGGACAGGGAGTCCTGGAGTGCTTGCCCATGGGGTCACAAAGAGTTGGACACAACTGGGTGACTGAACAACAACGTATCAAGTGTGTGATTACATTATGTAAAAAAATGTAATGATGTACATTACTTAATTTAAAAATACTTTATTTCTTAAAAAATGCTGGTCATCTTCTGAGCCTTCAGCAAGTCATAATCTTTTTGCTGGTGGACGGTTTGAAATATTTTGAGAATTACCAAAATGTGACCCAGGGATATAAAGTGAGCAAGTGCTGTTAGAAAAAATGGTGCCAATAGAGTTGCTTGAAACAAGATTGCCACAAACCTTCAGATTAAAAGAAAAAAAAAAGGTATCTGCAAAGTGCAGTGAAACACCATATAGTGGTATGTGTCACGTAACAATGTGGGTTTTTTTCACCCACTGGCTCATTTTTAAGATTTTTCTTTTCATCACTAGTTTAAGCAGTTTATGCTGTTTTCTTCATGTTTCTTGTTCCTGGAATTCATTGAGCTGCTTGAATCCCTAGATGTGTATCATTTTCATCAGATTTGGGAATATTTCAGTTATTGTTTTCTCAAAATGTTTTTCTGTTTTCCTCCTTCCCTTTGTGGGGGAGCTCCAATTACATCTATATTGGGCTGCCTAAAGGTGTTCTGTGACTACTGATGCTCTGTGGGTTTTTTTTCAGTCCTTGTCTCTGTGTTTAATTTTGTGTAATTTCTGTTGATAAATTTTTAGATCATTTTTTTTCTTCTTCATTAATATTATTAATCTCATCCAGTGTATTTTTTCTATTCTCAGACGGTGTATTTTTTTTTAATCTCCTGAGGTTAATTTGTGTTTTTATATAGACCTTCCATGTCTCTACTTAGCACCGTATCGTTCCTGTCTTTTTGAATGTATGGAATACAGTTATAATAACTCTTTCAGTATCCTTGTTCACTGATTCTAACATCTGTATCATTTCTGGGTCAGTTTTGATTGAGTGGTTGATTATTTTTCTAATTGTGGGTTCTATCTTCCTGCTACTTTTGCATGCCTGACAATTTTTGATTGAGTGCTAGAGTTTGTGAATTTTGCCTTGATGAGGCTGGATATTTTTGTATTCCTATAAATATTTTTTTAAGTTTTTTTTTTTTTAATGACCATTTTTTAAGTCTCTATTGAACTTGTTACAGTATTGCTTATGTTTTATGTTTTAGTTTTTTGGCCATGAGGCATGTGGGATCTCAGCTCCCAGACCAGGGATTGAACCCTAACCCCCTGCATTAGAAGGCAAAGTCTTAACCACTGGGACAGCGGGGAAGTCCCTCAATATAATTTTTTTAATCTTTAAAAATTTATTTGGCGGCACTGGGTCTTTGTTGCTGCACCTGGGCTTTCTCTAGCTGGGGGAAGTGCACAGTAGAGAGTAGCTGAGGCTACTCTCTAGTTATAGTGCACAGGTTTCTCATTATGCTGCCTTCTTTTATTGCAGAGCACAGACTAGGGTGCAGAGGTTCAGTTGTTGCAACTCCAGGGTGAGCTGGCCCAGCTGTGGCTCATGGGCTTAGTTGCCCCACAACATGGGATCTTCCCAGACCAGGGATCACACTAATGTCCCTGTTTGCTACATTGGCAGATGGATTCTCAACCATTGGACCACCAAGGAAGCCTCCTGTAAATATTTTTGAACTTTGTTCTGTGACAATTAAATTCCTTGGAGACAATTTGATCTTTTCAGGGTTTACTTTTAAGCTTTCTTAGGAGGGACCAAAGCAGCCTTTAGTCTGGGGCTATTTTTTTTCCCATTACTGAGACAGTATGCTTTTGAGCACTGTAGCCAATCACAGAACTTTCCATTCTTTTCTGCGTTTTTCTGTTGGTTTTTTCCTTGGGCTTGGCTCACGTGCTAATAAGTAATCTGCTAAAAAGGGGCCTTCTGCCAGTTTCTAGAGCTTGCTGTCTGTGTAGCTATATCCTTCTTGGCATATGCCCTGCAAAACTCTAGCCACCTTGACCTTCCCAGACGTCTTCCCAACCTGGAGGTCACTAGGCTCCTGCAGTCCTCTTCTTTATACTGTGGCCTGGAAACGCTTATAGGGCCACCTCATCTGTTTCTCGTTTTCCAGAGATTAGTAACCAGTGTCTCAATATATTTTTTTCTTGGACATTTCAGGTGCAAGGGTATTGTTGTTTGGTTGCTAAGTCCTGTCCGACTCTTTGCAACGCCATGGACTGCAGCACGCCAGTCTCCTCTGTCCTCCGCTATCTCCTGCTCAGATTCATGTCCATTGAGTCGGTGATGCTATCTAACCATCTCATCCTCTGCCGGCCCTTTCTCCTATTGCCTTCAATCTTTCCTAGCTTCAGGATTTTTTTTTTTTTTTTTAACTGAAGGATAATTGCTTTACAGAATTTTGTTGTTTTCTGACAAACCTCAACATGAATCAGCCATAGGTATACATATATCCTCTCTCTTTTGAACCTCCCTCCCATCTCCCTCCCCATCCCACCCTCTAGGTTGATACAGAGCCCCTGTTTGAGTTTCCTGAGCCACACAGCAAATTCCTGTTGACTATCTGTTTCACATGTGGTAATGTAAGTTTCCATGTTACTGGTGTTCCGTATGTCTCACCCTCTCCTCATGTCCATACGTCTATTCTCTATGTCTGTTTCTCCATTATTGCCCTGTAAGTAAATACTTCAGTACCATTTATCTGGATTCCTTATATATCCATTAGAATATATAGAAAGATATTTATTTATCTTTCTCTTTTTGACTTACTTCACTCTCTATAGTAGGTTCTAGGTTCATCCACCTCATTAGAACTAGCTCAAATGTGTTCCTTTCTGTGGGTGAGTAATATTCCATCGTGTATATGTACCACAGCTTCTTTATACATTCATCTGTTGATGGACATCTAGCTTGCTTCCATTTTCTAGCTATTGTAAATAGTGCTGCCAGAATCAATGGGATACATGTGTATTTTTCAATTTTGGTTTCCTCAGGTTATATGCCTAGGAGTGGGATTGCTGGTTCATATGGTGGTTTTATTCCTAGACGGTTCTTCCATAGTGGCTGTATCAATTTACATTCCCACCAGCAGTGCAAAAGCATTCCCTATTCTCCACGCCTCCATCATTTATTGCTCGTAGACTTTTTGATGATGGCCATTTCATGTGTTTGTTAGTCATCTGTATTTCTTCTTTGGAGAAATGTACGTTAAGGTCTTTTTCCCACTTTTTGATTGGATTGTTTGTTTTTCTGATATTGAGTTGTATGAGCTGCTTGTATATTTTGGCAGTTAATCCTTTGTCAGTTGTTTCATTTGCTATTATTTTCTCCCATTCTGAGGAGAAAATAACGTCTTTTCACCTTGCTTGGTTTCCTTTGCTGTGCAGAAGCTTCTAAGTTTAATCAGGTCCCAGTGTTTACTTTTGTTTTTATTTCTGTTGTTCTAGGAGCTGGGTCATGGAGGATCTTGCTTTGATTTATGTCATCAAGTGTTCTGCCTATGTTTTCCTGTAAGAGTTTTATAGTTTCTGGTCTTACATATAGGTCTTTAATCCATTTTAAGTTTATCTTTGTATAAGGTGTTAGGAAGTGTTCTAATTTCATTCTTTCACGTATAGCTGTCCTGTTCTCCCAGCACCATTTTATTGAAGAGGCTGTCTTTGCCCCAGTATATTCTTGCCTTCTTTGTCAAAAATAAGGTACCCATAGTTGCATGGGTTTATTTCTGGGCTTTTTGTCTTATTTCATTGGTCTATATCTGTTTTTGTGCCAGTGCCAAACTGTCTTGATGACTGTAGCTTTGTATTATAATCTGAAGTCAGGAAGGTTGATTCCTCCAGCTCCATTCTTTCTCAGGACTGCTTTGGCTATTCAGGATCTTTTGTGTCTCCATATGAATTGTGAAATTTTTTGTTCTAGTTCTGTGAAAAATGCCATTGGTAATTTGAT
This sequence comes from Neotragus moschatus, assembly GCA_006410615.1. Lineage (NCBI taxonomy): Eukaryota > Metazoa > Chordata > Mammalia > Artiodactyla > Bovidae > Neotragus > Neotragus moschatus. The sequence continues at coordinate 105,885 of SJYA01001562.1, read as the reverse complement.
AGGGATCACATTGAATCTGTAGATTGCGTTTGGTAGTATAGTCATTTTCACAATATTGATTCTTCCTACCCAGGAGCATGGAATATCTCTCCCGTCTGTTTATGTCATCATTGATTTCTTTCATTAGTGTCTTATAATTTTCTGCATATAGTTCTTTTGTCTTCTTAGGTAAGTTTATTCCTAGATATTTAATTTTTTTGTTGTTGCAATGGTGAATGAGATTGATTCCTTAATTTCTTTTTCTGATTTTTTATTGTTAGTATATAGAAATGCAAGTGATTTCTGTGTATTGACTTTGTATCCTGCCACTTAGCTAGATTCACTGATTAGCTCTAGGAATTTTCTGATACTATCTTTAGGGTTTTCTATGTACAGTATCATGTCATCTACAGACAGTGAGAACTTTACTTTTTCTTTTCTGATCTGGATCCTTTTTATTTCTTTTTCTTCTCTGCTATAGCTGGGACTTCCAGCACTATGTTGAAAAATAGTGGGGAAAGTGGACACCCTTGTCTTGTTCCTGATCTTAGGGAGAATGTTTTGAGTTTTTCACCACTGAGAATAATATTTGCTATAGGCTTATCATATATGGCCTTTACTATGTTGAGGTAAAGAAGGTAAAGGAGATTAGTCCTAGATGTTCATCAGAAGGACTGATGCTGAAGGTGAAACTCCAGTACTTTGGCCACCTCGTGTGAAGAGTTGACTCATTGGAAAAGACCCTGATGCTGGGAGGGATTGGGGGCAGGAGGAGAAGGGGACGACAGAGGATGAGATGGCTGGATGGTATCACTGACTTGATGGATGTGAGTTTGGGTGAACTCCGGGAGTTGGTGATGGACAGGGAGGCCTGGAGTGCTGTGATTGGGGTTGGAAAGAGTCGGACATGACTGGGTGACTGAACTGAACTGAACTGATGTTGAGGTAGGTTCCTTCTGTGGCCGTTTTTTGAAGAGTTTTAATCATAAATAGGTACTGAATTTTGTCAAAGGCTTTTTCTCCATCTATTCAGATTATCATATGGTTTTTATCTTTCAATTTGTTGATATGGTGTGTCACACTGATTGATTTGCATATATTGAAGAATCCTTGCATCCTTGGAATAAACCCAACTTGATCATGGTGTATGAGCTTTTTGATGTGTTGCTGAATTTTGTTTGCTAAAATTTTGTTGAGAATTTTTGCATCTATGTTCATCAGTGATATTGGCCTATAGTTTTCTTTTTTTGTGTTGTCTTTGTCTGGTTTTGGTATCAGGATGATGGTGGCCTCATAGAATGAGTTTGGAAGTGTTCCTTTGTCTGCAATTGAAGGATAGGCATTAGCTTTTCTCTAAATGTTTGGTAAAATTCTCCCATGAAGCCATCTGGTCCTGGGCTTTTATTTTGGGGGAGATTTTTTTTATCACAGCTTCAATTTCAGTGCTTATAACTGGGTTGTTCTTAATTTCTATTTCTTCCTGGTTCAGTCTTGGAAGCTTGAACTTTTCTAAGAATCTGTCCATTTCTTCCAGGTTATCTATTTTATTGCCATATAATTGTTCATAATAGTCTCTTATAAGCCTTTGTATTTCTGCGCTGTCTGTTGTAACCTCTCCTTTTTCATTTCTGATTTTGTTGATTTGATTCTTCTCTCTTTTTTTCATGATGAGTCTGGCTAAAGTTTTGTCAATTGTGTTTATTCACTCAAAGAACCAGCTTTTAGTTTTACTAATCTTTACTATTGTTTCTTTCATTTCTTTTTCATGTATTTCTGCTCAGATCTTTATGATATCTTTCCTTCTGCTAATTTTGGGGATTTTTGTTCTTCTTTTTCCAGTTGTTTTAGGTGTAAAGTTTGGTTGTCTATTCGATGTTTTTCTTGTTTCTGGAGGTAGGGTTGTACTGCTATAAACTTCCCTCTGAGAACTGCTTTTACTGCATCCCGTAGGTTTTGAGTTGTCGTGTTTTCATTGTCATTTGTTTCTAGAAATACTTTGATTTCCCTTTTTATTTTTTCAGTAACCTGTTGGTTATTTAGAAATGTGTTGTTTAATCTCCATGTATTATTGTATCTTACAGTTTTTTTCTTGTAATTGATAATCTAGTCTCATAACTTTGTGGTCGGAGAAGATGCGTGATAGGATTTCAGTTAAATATACTGAAATTTGATTTGTGACCCAAGATGTGGTCTATCCTGGAGAATGTTCCATGTGCACTTGAGAAGATGTATTCTTCTGCATTTGGTTGGAATGTCCTGAAGATGTCAATGAGATCCATCTCATCTGTGTCCTTTAAAACTTGTGTTTCTTATTAATTTTCTGTTCTGATGATCTGACCATTGATACGAGTGGGATGTTAAAGTCTCCAACTATTACTGTGTTACCGTCAGTTTCTTCTTTTATGTCTGTTAGTGTTTGTCTTATGTGTTGAGGTGCTCCTATGTTGGGTGCATAGATATTTAGTTATGTCTTCCTCTTGGATTGATCCCTCCATCCTTTTGTAGTGTCTTTCCTTATCTCTTGTAATCTTTATTTTAAGGTCTATTTTGTCTGATGTGAGGATTGCTACTCCAGGTTTCTTTTACTTCCCATTTGCATGGAATATATTTTTTCATCCTCTCACTTTCAGTTTATGTGTGCCTTTAGGTCTGAAGTGGGCTTCTTGAGGACAGCATATATATGAGTCTTATTTTTGTATCCATTCAGTCAGTCTATGACTTTTGGTTGGAGCATTTAATCTATTTACATTTAAAGTAATTATTGATATATATGTTCCTATTGCCATTTTCATAATTGTTTGGGGTTGATTTTGTAGATCTTTTCTCTTCTCTTGTATTTCTTGGCTGTGTAAGTCCCTTTAACATTTGTTGTAAAGCTGATTTGGTGGTACTGAATTCTCTTAACTTTTGCTTGTCTGAAAAGCTTATTTTTCCATCAGTTTTGAATGAGATCCTTGCCGAGTACAGTAATCTTGGTTGTATATTTTCCCTTTCAGTACTTTAAATATATCCTGCCACTCTCTTCTGGCCTAAAGTGTCTGCTGAAAGATCAGCTTAAGTGTATGGGGTTTCCCTTGTACGTTACTTGTTGCCTCTCCCTTGCTGCTTATAATTCTTTCTTTGCATTTAATCTTTGTTAGTTTGATTAGTATGTGTCATGGCGTGTTTCTCCTTAGGTTTATCCTGTATGGGACTCTTTGCACCTCTTGGACTGGATTGACTATTTCCTTTTCCATGTTGGGGGAATTTTCAACTATAATCTCTTCAGAAATTTTTTCATACTCTTTCTTTTTCTCTTCCTCTTCTTGGACCCCTATAATTTGAATGTTGGTGCTTTGATATTGTCCCAGAGGTCACTGAGACTGTCCTCAGGTCTTTTCATTCTTTTTACTTTATTCTGCTCTTCAGAAGTTATTCCCACCATTTTATCTTCCAGCTCACTGATTCGTTCTTCTGCCTTGGGTATTCTGCTATTGATTCCTTCTAGAGTATTTTTAATTTCAGTAATTGTGTTTGTCTCTGTGTGTTTATTTAATTCTTCTAGGTCTTTGTTAATTGATTCTTGCATTTTCTCCATTTTGTTTTCAAGGTTTTTGATCATCTTTACTATCATTATTCTGAATTCTTTTTCGATAGTTTGCCTGTTTTCTCTTCATTTATTTGGACTTCTGTGTTTCAGGTTTGTTCATTTGTGTAGTATTTTTCTGCTTTTTTTTTTTTTTTTTTTAAACTTACTGTATTTGAGGTCTCCTTTTTCAGGCTTCAAGGAAAGTTGAATTCTTTCCTTGAAGAAAGTTGAATTCTTTCTTCCCTGTGGTTTCTGCCCTCCTAAGGTTGGTCCAGTGGTTTGTGTAGGGTGAGATTTGTGCTGAGTTTCTGTTTGTTCATTTGTTTTTCCTCTGATGGGCAAGGCTGAGTGAGGTGGTAATCCTGTCGGCTGCTGATTTTGTTTGTATTTTTGTTTTGTTTGTTGTTTAGATGAGGTGTCCTGCACAGGGTGCTATGGGTGATGCTGGATCTTTATTCAAGTGGTTTCATTTATGTTGAGTTCTTACTATTTGATACTCCCTAGAGTCACTGCTGTCACAGTCCCTTCCCTGGGAGTCACAGCCCACCTTACCTCCCTAGGATGCCCTCTAACACTGTGCTGATCTCTGGACCTGCTGTGGTGGCAGCTCAGACTCTAATCTGATGCTACTACTTTGTGTTCTTACCTCCAGTGTCCACAGCTATCAGAACTAGTGTGTTTTCTTTTGTGGGAACTCTCAATGACCTTTTATGTCATAGACAACAGTCTGCCTAGTTGATTGTGTGGATTTAATCTGCAGCTTGTGCAGCTGGTGGGAAGATTTTGGGTCTTCTTCCTTCACCACACTGCCCCTGGATTTCAATTGTGGTTTTATTTCCACCTCTACATGGGGGTCATCCACTGGAGTTTGTTCCTGGGGCTTCCCTGGAGGACTTGGGTTTGCCCCTGTGAGGTCCAGATGTGGAGGTGGTGCAGCTGGTTGGGTCACAGGAGTTCTGGCAGCACTAGGTACTCAAGGGAGTTGATACTAGGGCAGCAGGAAATATAGTGCTCTATAAAGGTATGGCAACCACTGTTAGTCAGTAAGCTCCAGTATTCTTGCTTGGAGAAATCCCCTCCCTGACAGAGAAGCCTGGCAGGCCACAGTCTATAGGATTGCAAAGAGTTGGACACAACCAAAGCGACCCTGTGCACATAGATGCAAGACATTTTTTGCCTGTGGCAGCTCTGCCCCAGTGAGAGTTGAGTGTGAAGGTGGCTCAGCTACTTGGCACGCAGGGACCCTGGTGGTGCCAAGTGTGCAGGACTTGGACTGCCTCTACCGCAGGAGTTATGGCCCTGTCAGTCTTTTTTTCTGAGCCTCTTACAGCTGGCGATCAGAAGGCCTTTTTGGCCAGCCTTTCTCCATAGCTTTGCCCGTTCAAGCATTTAGAGGGCTCCCTTGCCTGGGGTCCTTCTCTGTTGTTCAGTACGTCAGGCACATAGAGAGCACTCCTGGCTGGGGTCCTACTTTGTACATTGGCAGGTCAGGCACTTAAAGGGGCNGCCCTGGGTGTTCTTTGGAAGGAATGATGCTAAAGCTGAAGCTCCAGTACTTTGGCCACCTCATGCAAAGAGTTGACTCATTGGAAAAGACTCTGATGTTGGGAGGGATTGGGGGCAGGAGGAAAAGGGGACAACAGAGGATGAGGTGGCTGGATGGCATCACCGACTCAATGGATGTGAGTTTGGGTGAACTCTGAAAGTTGGTGATGGACAGGGAGGCCTGGCATGTGATCACAGGGTCGCAAAGAGTTGGACACAACTGAGCAACTGAACTGAGCTGAATGTGTACCATTTTATTTGTGTGTTTATATAATTATTACATGCTTTTATATATAATATATATTTAATAGTCAATAATAAAGGTATGCAACTGTGAAAGAATTAAAAGGTTGAAGGAAAGCAATATTCTGTAGACATCAATTTAATTTTCTTGAATGTGGTTATTGTCTCTGATAGGTTAATGCTGTTGTCACTAATGCTTGCCAGGTTAAGTCGAGAAATAACTAATTGATAAGCAGAATATTATATTTCAGGAGAGGGCAGTATCAGAAATGACATATTTCAGCAAGTACTGTGAGATGCTTAGCTAAGGTCCTGACACTCTAATACAGCCAGTTTTTTTTACTGTGTTCCAGTATTATTATAAAGCATTAGTTTTATTTAAAGATTCCAAAGAACCTCTTTCTACACATTCATACTTCATTTTATGCTGTTTCTTTTCATTAGAACTTATATTTGAGGAGATAGTAAGTATATGCTATCTGAGTTCCTGGTCTTCTCTGATTCTTTGAATAGATTTTTCTGATTTGTTAAATACTCATATACCATCCTGATAAATAATATTCTTTTGTTCTTTTTTATTGAGGTATAATTGACATATATTAGTTTCAGGTATACAGCATAATGATTTGATATTTGTATATATTGCAAAATGATCACAATAGCTCTCGTTAACATCCTTCATCATACGGTTACAGAGTTATTTTTCCTTGTGATGAGAACTTAGAGATGTACTCTCTTAGTAGCTGTCAGATATGCAGTACAGTATTACTAAACTGAGTCAGCCGTGCTATACATTACATCCCCATGACTTACTCATTTATAAGTGGAAATTTCTGCCTTCGACTCCCTTCACCTGTTCCTTATTTTCTTCCTTTTTTTTTTTTATTTTTCCATTTAAAGCCACTGGATGTGGACAAAGATTCATCTCTGGTGACTCTTTGTTATGGACTCTGTGTTCTGGGACGGAGAGCTTTGGGGACTGCATCCCACCATATGTCCAGGTAAGGAAGGTGTTGCTGTTTTCAGAAACAGACTGGGAAGCTCTATAACCAAAATCTGAAAAACTGAAAAGGTTTTTAATGAAAGCATTCTATGTTAATTTATTACAAATGTTTCTTCAGATATTATATAGATCTTTTTAGTAAACACAAGTGGTTAAAAGAACTAACTTTTAAAATTCACATGTGTGTAGACAGCTGCAGATAATGAGAATTTAATAATTTAAGACATTTAAAAAAATAACTCAATGTATGATTGGTATCTTACCATATACATCTATTTTTCTAACACTTCACGTCCTTGTATTTTTATTTTTCTCCTTTCAGTCTTTGCTCAGAGTATTTATATTCTTAATATAATGATACATTAGATTTGGGGACTCTAAATGTAAACTGAATTTCTTACTGTGAACACCCAGTTGAATTAGAATTAAGAAATGCCACATAACGCTTCTCTGATTACTTCATGTTTTCCATTAGGCCCTAGTTACTTTCAAGTTAGAGAGTCTTTACCTTCTGTTTATGTTCAAGGCCTCACTATTACAGTAGTTCATAAACAAAGGTCCAGGGCAAATAGCCTTGACCCTTGTGATTCTGATTCAGGGGTACTGGTATTAGTTCTTGGCGTCTGTATCTTCAAAACACTCCCAGATGATTCTGATGCATAGCCAGATGTTAGAATCAGTGTAATGGAAGACCTTTGTCAAAATGTGTAAACTTTTATCTCCAATCTTAACAGTAATTTAGAGTCATTCCTCTATGGATTGCATGCCCTATTTAAGGGAGATTTCCGTATTTCTTCAATTCGGGACGAATGGATCTTTGCCGACATGGAACTCCTGAGGAAAGTAGTAGTCCCTGGAATTCGTATGTCCATTAAACTTCATCAGGTAAGAGGAGGGAATTTCTAATGCATTACTGGTTTTAATGGTACTTCTTCACCTGACTCCCAAATTATGTTCCTTGGGATCCTTTTGAGAAATACTCTGATTTGAGACAAAGAAAAACATGATTCTTGACACAATATTAAATCTTAGAAGCCTGAACCTGTGTTTATAACAGTGAATTTGAATTGTAGTAGTAGAGAGTGACCTGGGCATGAACTTAAAGAAAAATACAAGCAATGACAAACTGAAAATAAAAGCCTTGGGCCCCTATAATGGTTGCTTAGACTTCAGGTGATTGTAATTCATGTCTGTTCTCAGGTGATTGTAATTCATGCCTGTTCTGCGGGTAAATGTTAGTTGATTCCCAGTGCAATATAACAACATCTCAGGAGTCTTGCAAGTGTTGCTTTATTTAACTGTGAGCTTCATTTACCATGTTTTATAGAATAATGATGGTTAGGACAGAATCAGCCTTAATTAAATAATCCTAGTAAGGCAGTAAAATGAAAATGAGACCCCCAAATGCAAATCTAAAGCCCTGGGCCCCTTTAGGAATATGCTCTGAAATTAGGTGCTGGCACTTGCTACCCTTATCCTTCCGCCTGACAGCTGTGATGAGATACGAAGGGAGCACGTGACAGTGTTGGCCAGATGCACCTGCTGTGCTGGAACAGGCTGTCTCTCACTGCCAGTAGGAGTTGATACTCTTCAGGTGATTTTTCCATGACCTAGTGGGATGGAGCTAACACCCCGTATTATTTAGGAGCATTACTGTAAAGACTATAGTATTTGAAAGTTTGTGTGAAAATTTCTGTTTTGGGGATGATGGGGAAAAAAATATTTGGGATCAAGGAGAAGAGAGCGACAGCAGATGAGATGGTTGGATAGCATGACCTACTCAATAGCCGTGAACTTGGGCATACTCCCGGAGATAGCAAGGGACAGGGAGGCCTGGTGTGCAGCTGTCCATGGGGTCACAAAGGGTCAGACACTACTTAGCGACTGAACAACAGCAACAGAATTGTCCATCATCAGANAGATGGTTGGATAGCATGACCTACTCAATAGCCGTGAACTTGGGCATACTCCCGGAGATAGCAAGGGACAGGGAGGCCTGGTGTGCAGCTGTCCATGGGGTCACAAAGGGTCAGACACTACTTAGCGACTGAACAACAGCAACAGAATTGTCCATCATCAGACTGGCTTTAGAGTTTCAAACAAGACAAAATTCAGTGTATTTTAAAGAAAAAGGTAATGATTTCATATTAAAATGTTTTTAAAACTTAACAGTTTCTCAGAAGGTATTGTGTTTCTGCTACGTATGAAATACTCTTTTATGTAGCATAATTATCTAACAGCTCCTGACAGACATCTTTAATTCTAAACATCATGACAGGTATTTTATCTCCATCTGGCAGAGAGGAAACTGAGGCACAGACTCTCCATATTTTCTGTTCCCTGTCTCTCCCTACAAGTGTTCTTGCCTGGTGCTTCCAATCCCCATTTCCTTACATGTGTTTTTAGCCTGTGACAATGGTTCTCTACCTTATAATCAGGCCCAACACAGTTGAGTACAACACTCTCATCATTAGCCATGACTGACAGCAACAATGACAGATTGGGAAGGGGTAAGGAGGTGGACATGGGAACCCGGGGCCATAGAGTGCTCAGGGAGGGGAGAAGATGAGAATACAGATGCAACCTGGAGAAGTTCTGTGATCCCCGTACACCTTGGAGAAGAGTGAGGTTGACCTGTGAAGTAACAGGCAACAGCCATTCACTGAGCATCGCTTTGACCAGACAGGGGGTTGCTGGTGAGAGACTCTCAGGCCAGGAGAAGATAGATGGGTTCATCTCCAGAGTTCATCTGCACTCATGAAAATCCACAAAAGGCTTCTATGTTAAAGTATTAAATGGCAACCCACTCCAGTATTCTTGCCTGGAAAATCCCATGAACAGAGGAGCCTGGTTGGCTACTGTCCATGGGGTCGCAAAGAGTTGGACACGACTGAGCGACTTCACCGTCTACACACGTATACTACTTGCCATGTGACCCAGCAAGTCCATTCCCACATATTTACCCAAGAGAATGAAAGCATATGTCCACGCAAAACTTAGACACGTGTGCATAGCAGTTCTAGTCCCAGGAGCCCAAAGCCGCAGATAACTCCAGTGTTCATCAGCAGGTAGAATGTTAGCAATAAATGTAAATCATCTACCGTTAGATGCCACAGGAAGAGTGAATACCAAATATTATACAGAATAAGGGAAGCCAGTAAAAAGAGTGCATATTGTGTTATTTAGGTAAAATTTAAAACAAGCCAGACTAATCTGTAGTGACAGAAAGCAGATCAGTGATTGCTTGGGATGTAGGGATTGAATGCCAGAGGGCAGGAAGGAACTTTGAAATGACAGAGATAGTCTAGATTTTAGATTGTAGCAGTGGTTAACACGGGTTTACACATTTGTCAAAGTGCGTCTGACTATACTCTTAAAATGGGTGCAATTTATTATGTGTAAATTATACTTCAACTGATTGTTTTAAAAAGATTCTGTTTCCAGAGAGCTAAATATTTAAAATTTCTGTTAACCGTTGTTTCAGACAGTCTCTGATAGGGTGCTTTTTAATTTTTAATTCTGCGGTCTGTTGTATGTTTTTACTTTAGAAATTAAAACTATTATCTGTGTAATATTTAATTTTACAGTGTTCTGTAATGTATCAGTGTTCTCATCCACATAATCACTCACAGCCCAGAGATTTATTTTACTTACAGTTTTGTAGCTGAAGATTAGCCAAAACTTGGAGAAATTAAGTAAATCACCCTTTTCATGTGTTCTTTCTTGTTCTCTGATCATTTTGTAAAACAGCTTAGTTCTTTATTTTTTTTTTTTTTACCACTAGTCTCTTTAAGGGAGTTTACATGGTTGTTAGAGCTAAAATACACCAATTAAAGTCTAGCTTGGTTTACAAGAGATATATAATGAAAATCTTAACAACCTGTAATCTCCTTGAGGACAGTGATAACGTCTTAGTGATCTTTACATCCTCATTGCTTAGCACAGTACTTGGCAGCCAGTGAATGTTACATGAGTTGCATTGTTTTCAACAAATAGTATTTCCTGTGCATCTTCTCATAACTTCTCAAGTGTATTTCTAAAATGCTTCTGAAAACCTTTCCTAGAATTGGAAACATTATCTCTTTTCATTTATTTGAAAACTAATGGAAAACATCTCCCAAGAGTAAGCATCTTCTGTCATCCCGTACCATCATACAGTACTCCAAGAAGCAGTCACTGCCAGTAATTAGATGCCCATCTTTTCTGCTTTCCCTAAGTTCATTCAGACATTTGCAACTACATTTATACATATTTTCCTTTTTTAAAATGTAATTGTGCTGTGTAAATTGATCTGGGTCAAGCTTTTTTCCCAGTTAGTATAATGTGGACACCTTTCTAAGTCAGCACCTGTAGAGGCAAGGCATTTCACTTTTTTTTTTTAATGACTGTAGTTTTCCAGAGTGTGATTTTTACTCTGTTTATTCAGCTCTTTCTCTATTCATGGACATTCTGATTGTTTCAAATATTTATCAGTAAAACACTGCTGAATGATGGACATAGAAGTTTACATATTCATTCAACCATTTTAAGCCCAATAAAAATAAATACTTGGACAGGATTGAACATTCTCTGCTTTTGACATGCCTAATGATTTCAGACTTTGTGTCCATTTTACTGAGAATGTGTTTATTGCCTGTCNATATTTATCAGTAAAACACTGCTGAATGATGGACATAGAAGTTTACATATTCATTCAACCATTTTAAGCCCAATAAAAATAAATACTTGGACAGGATTGAACATTCTCTGCTTTTGACATACCTAATGATTTCAGACTTTGTGTCCATTTTACTGAGAATGTGTTTATTGCCTGTCTCTGCACTTTTATTTTCTATTCAAATAATTGTACAAATACTACTAATCCAAGAATGTCATTTCTTCCCTAAGTGAGTATCTTGCTGAAAGAGAGCATCTTATGTCAGAATGAAAAAAATACTCAAAAAATGTATTCAAGTTCTGGCACTACAATCATATACTAATTTTCTAAGTCTCGTTGTTCAGCCACTAAGTCACATCGGACTCTTTGTGACCCCATAGCTTCTTTGTCCTTCACTATTTCCTGGAGTTTGTGCAAACTTCTGTCCATTGAGTCAGTTACGTCATCCAACCATCTCGTCTTCTGTCAACCCCTTCTCCTCCTGCCCTCAATCTTTCCCAGCTTAAGCCTCTTTGAGCTTCAGTTTCCAAATTTGTAAAATGCTGGCATTATCTGCTCAACCTACTTGACAACATTGTTTTAAGAGTTAGGTGAGATCATATGTTGGAGAACTTTGTACACTATGTACCCACATTTATGTGAAGACTTCCATTATCCTCACGTTAGTGACCCTCCTGACCTGGAGGTGCATCCTTGGGGATATCACCTTCTTGCTCTCACCATCTCACCTCCCGATAGCACACACTCCAGTCAGCTGGCCTGAGCACAAATGAGTTACTTTACCTGGATGTGAAAATTTATCAGCCTCTTAACTATAATTATGAAGGCAGCTAATATAGTATTTGTATTTCCTTAATAGCATACCATTTCAGAAATTCCAAATTGTGTTATGATTACTGGGGTTTATATCCTGTATCCCCTGTTAATTTGGGGGTTTCTGAATGGGAAATGTTAATACATTCCATATACTCCGTTGTTTCATCCAGGCTATCTGCCACACAGTCTTGCATGTGGTAGATATTAAATAACAACTTACCAAGTAAATGAGTAGTTGCTAAGATCAAGAAGACCTAGCTTCTCTAGGACTTAGAACTCTTAATTTGTCCTCCAAGCTCATAATTTTGAACTTTATCTTAACTAGATGAGAGGCAGGATAAAAATTGTATATTGTTATCGTCCTAGAGATGAGACTTTAAGTGAAAAGCACCTAGTTAAAAAGAAACATAAAGACCTTTTATGTAGCTTTAAAGGTGAGATAATCCTTTACCAGAAAAAAAATGAAGATACGCAAATCAAACTGAATGAGGTAAACAAAATATATATAAATTGGAAATAAAAATGGTTTAGTTAATAAAACTTAGAGGACAGGTAGGGTTGAATTGAGGAATTTGCAGAAGTAGTAGAGCAGTAATGAGCTAATTCCAAACCTGGATAAATTTAAGAATCATTTACCTCTACTAATACTAACACATGCTGATAATGAAATACATAAGCCAGTTTATTTAGTTTCACAGAGGCTTTCATTGTCTTGGAAGTCATTCTCTAATTTTCCTAGAAATACAGGTCTATCTTTATCTCTGTATATAGGACCATTTCACTTCTCCGGATGAATATGATGACCCCACCGTGCTCTATGAAGCCATTGTGTCCCACGAGAAGAACCTCGTCATCGCCCACGAAGGGGACCCTGCGTGGCGGAGTGCGGTGCTCGCCAACTCACCCTCCCTGCTCGCTCTGCGGCACGTCATGGACGATGGCACCAACGAGTACAAGATCATCATGCTCAACAGACGCCACCTGAGCTTCAGGGTCATTAAAGTAAGGTTGGAGGCACTTGTCTGCCCTGAAAACAGCAAAACTTGAGAACCTCATCCAGAGTTTTAAAAAGTCATGAATTCCTTCACAGGAAACAAAAACATACAGCCGCACTACGTTGATGGTTATTGTTATGAGCACTTAATAATTTATTTTGTCAGTAATGTACTCTGTCTTCTGATGTGCCATGAAGCCTTAAAGCCTTTCCTTATTTCTGTTTTGGCAGTCTCTTGCCTGTTATATGTACTGTTTGGGCAACATCTCTTCTGAAAATGTCAGCCCTGTATTGCTAACAGGATTGATTGCTAGGCTGCAAAATAATACTATAGCTTGTACTTGCTAGTGATCAGTAGCTCACTGTAAATGGTTCGCTCTGACCTGGTTTTTTGTTTTGTTTTGTTTTGTTAGAAGTCTCAAGACTGTAGGAGGCATAATCTCTGAAATTTTATTTTGATAGTTTGAAATGGTTTACTTGTTTCTTCATTGAATCAACCACCACCACCACCACCCCCGCCCCATAGAATCACAAATATCCTTTCAACTCTAAATACTTGTTACCTCTCATTTCTGTCAAAAATATCGGTTATCTCAGTTACAGCATTCAGTGCTTCACTAATTTAGAAAACTAAATAGACTACATTTTACTTGGTATTTTTACAAGACAGCAAAGGGAAGAGCTCTGTAGGTGCTTATTATTTAGCAACCTAATGATGGTGGGAAGTGGTTAACTCCCATTCAGATGTGACCTACTTATATTTGTTTCCTGCTTTTCACAGCTGGTTATTGTAGTGTCTTTCATATCCCTCCCATTGCTGCTCTTCTATTTATATAAATTTTATTCTCAGCCCCTTAACCTACTTCCTGTGTGTTCTGATTTTCAGGTGAACAAGGAGTGTGTCCGAGGCCTTTGGGCAGGGCAGCAGCAGGAGCTTGTTTTCTTGCGTAACCGTAACCCAGAGAGAGGTAGCATCCAGAATGCCAAGCAAGCGCTGAGAAACATGATAAACTCATCCTGTGATCAGCCTATTGGTTACCCTATCTTTGTCTCACCCCTGACCACTTCTTACTCTGACAGCCACGAGCAGCTTAAAGAAATTCTTGGGGGACCCATCAGCTTGGGAAATATCAGAAGCTTCATCGTGTCAACCTGGCACAGGTGAGCCGTGGGGCTGCCTTTTCCAGCAGTGGTGTGTCCTGACCTGCCTAATCTATGCCTTGTGCATTAGTGTCACCTAGAAAGCTTTAGGAAAAATACAGCTGGCGTGGTACAGTAAAAACTTGTTACAGCTGAGCTTTAGGAGGTAGAATCTGAGCATGCGTATCTTTAAACTCTTATGATAAATCTGACGCACAACTTTGGTCAGGAACCACTGCTCTAGCATTTAATAGAATCTTGAATAATTCCCTTTAATTTTTTTAAACTCTATTGCAGCATATTGTTGTTATTAAAATGTGTGGGTCAGCAAACAGGGCAAACTAGAGAAAAAGCAAAGAAACTTGGGCAAGTTGATTTCATTCTTTTTTGAGTTCCATTTGAGCAGTAGGGGGAGCACGCTAGCCATGTTGAAGCTTCTCCTTGCGCAATGCAGAGATACTGCTGCCGTTTGAACGAGTAGCACTCAAGTCTCAAATCTGTAATGTCCTCAAGTATGCACATGAATTGTTTCCTCTGCCTTTTGTCTAGTAAAGTATAATGTGTGGTATAGAAACATCATAATTTGATGGGTGGTAAAGAAAAATTGCAGATCAAGAGTTGTTCAGATCTTTAAATATCAGAACTTAAGAAAAACGGGATTAGAGCAATGAACTCTAAAACAGGTGCTTTAAAAATCTTCCAGCATTACAGTAAAATTTCACCATTTTAACATCAACCTCTATTCAAACAGGAGGAAGAACACAAACCAGGATAGTGTTCAAAGAAGTTTTGTCTTAAAAAAATAGATGTTGTGTTGAAATTGCCTTGTTTGCTCAGGACTGAGTGGTTTAATGGGGTGCAGGATTTTCAGTGCCAAACTGAGACAGTTTAAACTTTACACTTTAAAACAAAAGAATAAAAATTATTACAGCAGCTCTCTTCAGTTTGCTACAGCATAAATTAGATTTAATTTAAATCAATTAGGTTCTCGTGGGTTGGATACAGTGGCAAGAATTCTATTTCCAGCTGAGATCTTAATGGAACACGTTGTTATGTGCAGCTGTTCATTATGGTGTAGGAAAGGTGATAAAGTGTATAAAAGTGAAGTCAGTTAAGAATGGAGTCAGTGAATTTAAGAGGGCAATATGAAAACATAAAAGAGTTTTTTGCTTCCTGATGTTGATTGCTCCGTGAAGACTTTAAAAGGTGAACATTAGTAGCATTAAATGTTTAGAATAGCTAGAGAAAGGAGGAAATGCCTCTCTTGAAGTGACCTCGGGATAGTGCCTCCTACCCTGGTGTTTGTTCCTAGGCTAAGGAAAGGTTGTGGAGCCGGATGTAACAGCGGTGGCAATATCGAAGATTCTGATACTGGAGGCGGACCCTCCAGCACCAGTAACAGTGCGGCAGCTGCCAACGATCCCCACAGCAGTGCATCCCAAGGAAGCACTGGGAACCCAGGCCAGGCACCCGGAGCAGGACTTCATGCGCCCGCCACATCCCACCCTCCAACCCTAGGTAATCTGAACCAAAAATTATGTGCGGGATGTCAGTCCCTCAGCTGTGGGGTTCAGGTGGTATGTGTGTATAAAGAGGATGACACATTACCTACTCGGAAATATGTAAGCAGAATGTGTTGCTTGGTTCCCAGTGGGCCGTTATCCTGCCTGTCTATATTAATCATTTTATGTGTATCAATATATAATACTTGAAAACAGCCTTTCTTTGGAAGTACCATTTTTAAAGGCTAATCATACATAACTAATATAATTTATGTAACTTCTCTCCTATTGAACAATGATTTTATTTCTTCTGAGTGTTATAACTTTGTATATAAATCTTTATATTATAATCTCTTATTCTTTTCTTGGGCTGGAAACTTGAGAAATGAAATCAAATCAAAGTTTATGAAGATATTTAAGACTCATGATAAAAAATGCCAAAAATCTTTCTAGACTTTCTTTTTTAAACCAGTTGGCACTCTGACCAGTCGTACATAGGAATGTCCAGCTTCGAGTGTCATTGTTCCCAGCTCTGCTCCCCACTCTCTCAGAGACAGGAGAAGGGGGTGGTCTTTAGTTCCGTTGTTTTAATTTGCATTGCTGTAATATCTGTGGCTGGAAACTTTTGAGTTTATCATCTCTTCTTTCTGGAGTCATATTAAGTCTCTTGCCCTTTTTTCTATTTGGTTATTTTTTTCTTATTTACCTTTAAGATTTTTTTTTAAATGAATTTATCTTTGTCTGCGCTGGATCTTTGTTATTCCGTGTGAGCTTTCTCTAGTTGTGGCAAGTGGTAGCTACTCTCCAGTTGGCAGTGGACCCGCTTTGCATTGCTGTGGCTTCTCTTGTTGCAGAGAGCTCTAGGGTGCGTGGGCTCCAGAGTTGTGACTCAAGGGCTTAGTTGTTCCAGGGCATGTGGGATCTTCCTTGACCAGGGATCAAACCCTTGTCCCCTGCACTGGTAGGAGGATTCTTAAGCACTGGACCACTAGGAAAGTCCATATCTTTTTCCTATTTATATTTGTATATTTTTGTCAGTTTTCTGTACCAAAGATAGCTCTTCCCATTCTGTATTTTGGTTCTCTCTTCTCTTCCTGTGAAGAGTGGGCTTGTCTTTTTTTAATGAGTTCTTAATTTTTGTATAGAGCAATTTACTAATCTTTCCCTTTATGATTAACACTTTCTGTATCCTATTTAAGAAAATTTTCCTTATCCCCAAAGAAGGTATTCTTTAACTAATTTGCCTTTTACATGAGAGCCATAATCTTACCTGGTATGCAAGCCAGATTTCATCCATTCCCAGATGGCTGGTTGGTTATGAGCATTATCCTTTTCCCCACTGTTGAACATGGATCAGATTAAATCTTAAACCATTTACTTCAATTTAAAAAAGGGTGACAGCACTGAAATTGTTAAGACTCTAAATAGGCGTGTCATCAACATTTTGTTTGTNTCATTTCCATGAACTGTTTCATCTCTGATGTGTTAAAGAGGTACTCGTGTTATTCTGAAATATCTGAGTGAAAGAAATTTTAGGATTTATCTCAACCCTTAATCCCGCTATTTCCTGCAGATTACCTAATTGTGTTTTTCATATGGCCCAGAATTTGGATTTTAAAAAGCTTCAGCAAATGAAAATTATATGAACCACATGAGAAAAAAGATCTCAGATATTTATTTCTTTTCGACAACTTTAAAATTTTCAGATATAAATGTTAAATTCAGTAAATTGACCAGCTAATTTATGGTGAGAGGCTTAAGGGAGAAAGTCCTAGAAACTACAAAAGAAGCGACTGCTTGACTCATTCCACGCAGAGTGAGCACTGCTGCTGTCTCTCCCTCCCCAGGCACTAGCCACAGCTCTCACTCCGTGCAGTCCGGCCTGGTCCGGCAGTCCCCCGCCCGGGCCTCCGTAGCCAGCCAGTCCTCTTACTGCTACAGCAGCCGACACTCATCTCTCCGGATGTCCACCACGGGATTTGTGCCTTGTCGGCGCTCCTCTACCAGCCAGATATCACTTCGCAACTTGCCGTCATCCATCCAGTCCCGCCTCTCTATGGTGAACCAGATGGAACCCTCCAGTCAGAGCGGCCCAGCCTGTGTGCCGCATGGCTTGCCTTCCTCCAGCAGCTCCAGCCAAAGCATCCCCGCCTGCAAGCATCACACCCTCGTGGGCTTTCTTGGGACAGACGGCGGCCAGAGCTGTGCCGCTGACGTGCAGCCCGGCAGCACCTCAAGCCCTGCCAATAACTCCCATGCCAAAAAGGGGGAGGTGATTTACAGAGTCCAGGTGAGTAAGCCCAGCATTCTTCTTCCACTGTTTCTCCTTCCCGGTTTTGATTTCTTGTGTTTTGAGTGAAGGACTCCTATGAAAACACACCTTATACTACTTAGTCTGAAGGAAGAACATTTGTGAATGTTGCAAAAAAAAGTCTCTGCCAATGTAAAAACTGAAAGCAAGCAGTTTTTCACTGGTGATATTTGTTCCCTCTTCAGCCATGGTTACGTGGCCGTAACAGTAAGGTCTCCCCGGAGGCTAAAAGGAACTCACATGGCTGTTTGTGTTGTTTTTTATTGCATTATAGGCCATGGAGAATGTGGACACAAAGAGTACTGTGAAAGAAAGTTTGTTTGGAATTATATAATTATTTACCTTCAAGGAAATAATGAATTAGAAATGATTCATATTTATTTATAATGTAGATTGTGGATCCCAGTCAAATTTTGGATGGGATCAACCTGTCAAAAAGGAAAGAGCTGCAGTGGCCTGATGAGGGTATTCGGTTAAAAGCTGGGAGGAACAGCTGGAAGGACTGGAGTCCTCAGGAGGGCATGGAAGGCCATGTAAGTTCTTCTGGAGCTGGTGCCCTGACTTTTGTAGCCTGTATGCATGTTTTTAGGTGATTCATGTACTTACGCTTAATTATCAAACTGAATTACTGCCTCTGATCGTAAGGGTAGAGTCTGAGTGTATTCAAGGTCTCTGCCACTAACTGCTTGCTTTGTTCTAAATCATCAGGTGATTCACCGATGGGTGCCTTGCAGCAGAGATCCAGGTACTAGATCCCACATCGACAAGACAGTACTTCTGGTCCAGATCGAAGATAAATATGTGACTGTAATTGAAACTGGGGTACTAGAACTTGGGGCTGAAGTGTGAGCCAGTGTTCTATAACTTCATTTCTTTTCCCTCAAAATTCCAAGATGTTGGGGGAAAAAAAAAAAGAGGAGAGAGCAGAAGATGCCTGCAGTTATCACTTTGATCCAGTAGGAGAGACTTGAACATAGAGTGGGCTAGGTTAAGCACCTCTCCTTCGCCCTGACTCCCATCACTGTCTCCATCCCCAAATAAAGCTGAAATATTTTTTTAAGTTAGCTGCTGAGAAAACATTTTGCATGAAGGATAAAGTTCTGTTAAAATACATCCTTAAAAGTTTTTTCCTATGCATTGCCTATGCTTTAAATCAACAAATTCTTGATTTCTAAACTACAATCTCATATTTTTCTAATTTCTTTGCCAAAAATAATTGCCATGTTTTGTCATAAAACATGAAATCAATTTACCTTGATTTTTAAAAACAAGTGTAGAAGCCTTCAGTTTGACACATAGCAGTATAAAAGTTTAATGTACAGTGAAAGAGACTATGAACAGACATAGATTTATCTTATTCCTTGAGCGCTAGAAACTTTAATGAGAAAAAAAACTGCACTAATTTTTTACAATGCACTAAAGGCTGAGATTTCTCAGAACATTTATTTATATATAAAAATGAAATGACGTTATTTAAATTGCCTTTGGGATAAACCCCTTCCCTTCCCTTATAAACACACGTAGCAGGAGCAGAGCTGCTCACTCTTCCTCAGTAGTCTGCACTTTGTGCCGGTCCACCAGCTGTTTCCCTTCGAATGAATATGCCATCTCGAGATACACGTGGCTTCATCTCTGGTGTCTCCCAAAGCCAGTAGTCGGTGACTCAGTCCTGTGAACACTCCTGCCAGCTTCCGTGTCCACACTTCAGGTGGGCTCCAGCACCAGGGGCACCCCAGCCACCCTGCTTCTCCCACCTGAGCAAGTTCTGCTGGGGTCAGTTCTGGGAAGAAAAATGCTTTTTGCTTTTCAAAGAAGATGAAATGTCCAGGAATTTAAAGGAAGGATGGGTTGCCTTTTAAGAGTTCTTAGCTCTTGAAGTCATTCACATGCAGTCCAGTCAGTCAAGTAAAGTTTTTTCAAACAGAATTATCCATATGGTGCCGTTCTTATCGTTATATCCCACTTTAACAGCTTTGCCTTTTCTTTTCCTCCTCTCTTCTTGTTCTGTGACTTGAATTTTATTTCCAGTGATTTATAGTATGTAGCTGTAATCTGGAATATTTATATCTGTGATGAAATTGACTTAAGTCACATGTTGTCTCATAACTTAAATTTTATTGTTGTTGTTGTTTTTTTAATGTATGTATTCAGGGAAATATATAACTCAAATTTACAGTTGGTCTAGGTAGGAACTGCAGTTTAGATTTCATTTTCAACATATGGCACTTTTTAAATCCTTCAGAAAACTTTTCACATTTTGTGTGACACTCCAAAGAAGACTGTACAGGAGCAGCCATCTTCCTGCCCCCGTGAATGAAAAGTAAAAAGAAGCAGGTGAAGTTAATTTCACTCATGCATTTTATATAATCTGTTATATCCAGAGTATTCCAATTTCAGCATGTAGAACCAGCCGTATTTCAGGTACTTGCTGGCCACATGTGCTTAGTGGCTACTCTGTTGAGCAGTGTGGGTTTGAAGTTATCTTTCTGAGACAGAAGGAGATCTTGGTAATTCTAATGTAGATCTTAAAGTATAGCATGACACTTCAGTAGAAGGAATGAAAACTAAGGAAGTAAACAGCTAATATATACCATCTGATTGCATTTTCACTCCAAAACCTTTTTTTTTTTTTTTCCTTTTTCCAATTTAAAATTTTTGTGGTTATTCAGGAGCCAGTGTGCCTCGTGTTGATGTTTCCAGACTTCACACACTGCAAAACTTATTTTTAAGAAACTTTTCATCAAATAGTTTATTAAACCTTTATACAAAGGTACCCTGTTTCTCAAAACAAATTGAATTTTGTTATCTTTTAGTAATTTTATTAATTAGGAATCCTAAAAGAAGCCCTGTTCTTATTTTTTTAAGTCTAAAACTTGTAGTCTTTTTAAAATCACAATACTTTTCTAATAATTGCATCTGGGGAAGTATTGATAATTAAGGAAGGATTCATGTCTTAATAATTTGACCTAAACTATAATAGAGAAATATACACACTTTCAGTAATTAAGTTGATTATATGTGTCTTGTTTAACCCTGTCCCATATGCCCTTGGAGGATAGTGAGCTATTCATTTAGATTCCCTGCATAGCGTTTTTCATTATCAATATATAAGACTCCAGTATACACTCATTGGCATCTTTAGTTCACAGTTGCCAAAACTTTGAGAGTTCCTTAATTTGAAAGTAAAGATACGTAATTAAAACACAACTTTTTTCATTGTTTTAAATAGTTTTATTGATAGCTTTCTGGGTTTTTTTCTTGTTTGATTTTTATTTAGAGTTCTGGAGTAAGTTATCAATGGTTAGCTTTT
The DNA here is from genome assembly GCA_006410615.1 of Neotragus moschatus. Lineage (NCBI taxonomy): Eukaryota > Metazoa > Chordata > Mammalia > Artiodactyla > Bovidae > Neotragus > Neotragus moschatus. The sequence continues at coordinate 84,817 of SJYA01001562.1, read as the reverse complement.
TTTTTCTTTTGGTTATTCTTATTTAGTGGTAACTCAAGTTTTTATAACTCAAGTTTTTGGTTAATCTTCCAGTTTATAATTTGGTGTAAGCCCTCTTTTTACACCATTTTTTAATACTTGATAAAATTTTATATGTTGACTTTTTTCTAAAGAACTATAATTTTTCCAGAAGTCTAGATTAATATGTTGATATTTAAGGGGTCTGAGAGTGTAGGTGGTGAGGCTCTGTATTTTTAAGATGATAAGAGATTAATTACCTTTCAGGAAATTAGTGAACAGACTTCATCAGTGTTTTGCTTCTTTGAGTTTCCATTACTGGGAGATTAACTTCCATTATATTTGAAGTATTTTTCTTAATATTTCAAGTATATCTGAGATACTTCCACTAATCCTTGAAATAGAATTAGTCAGACAAGATTTCTCTCTTGAGCGAAATATGGAAAATTACTCTGTGTACCAGATGTCAGGCAGTGAAAATATAAGCTTTAACTTCAGCTCATTAAAAAGATGTATTTTTCTTCCTGGGTTGGTTTACTTTTCCATCTCATATCAAAATATAAAAAAACCAGCCTCACATTTAAGCAAGGGTAGCTTAGCCTTAATGAAATCCACTTTGCCTCTGAGCAGCAGCCCTGGGCCCCTGCTTAGGAATCCTTCATTTGGTCGATTGCTGCACTGAGTCATGTTCATCCAGAGCTGAGCCTTTTAAACTGATGATTTGCCCCGAGGCTAAAATTATCATTTTATCTTAGTTAACTCGCAGAAATCTTTCTTCATAAATATATGACTTGACAAAAAGATAGCAATAGTGTTGCATGAGAATTATTTGAATTTGTTTACTAGCTACAAAATTATAAGTTGCTGCGCACAATGTGAATTACTTTTGTGTTTATTTTCATCACTTTTTCATGAATATGGACAAGACCTCACCCCCCTCTTTTTTAATTTCTCAATATTCCTTCTTGTTCTGTTCTGTAGTACATTATAATCATATAAAATTACTTTTGCTTGGACACAGACCCAGTCAGTTTTTGACTTTTGTTAGCATACCTTGTTCAGATGAGATGTAAAACATCCATTGTTGTTCTAGAGGCTTTTCCTTTAATTCCAAAATAAATGAAGAGAACAGTGTCGTTGAAGCAGATGATAGTTGGAATCCATGACTTTGAACTTTGTTTTGGTCTTACATGGAAGTTGAGTTTTTATTAGTCTGGAAAAAGAGGAAAATTAGACATTATGATGTATTTGTGCAGCATAAACATTAATATTATGTTGGATATGTACAGTTTTTTTAATAAGGTATTAAAAAACTAGCCTCTCTTTTCTTCACTTCTCTTATTTAAAAAAAAAATCTGGTTGATATATACCTAGGCCTTTTTTATTTAGGTAAGAACTGTGATTGGAAAGAAGTTCATTATTATACAAGTAGATCTGATAGGTATGTGAGTTGAAGTATTAATTTTGCTTGAAACAGAGGTGTATTTTCTGCTTTGAATCACCTCACCCAAGTCATCTTGTCAATAGTCACGTGTGATAAGCATTTGTCTCTATTGCCTATCAGCCATGTGTTCTTTCTGAATTAGAAAAAATAAGTTCTGTTTGTGAGCTGAACTTCGTTATGTACTGTTTTATGGAAGCAACATAACATTCTTTGGGGCACCAGAGCTGATTGTCCTCACAAGGTTACATGACCGCTCTGTTCTAAGACACCTATCATATAGAATTATACCTCTTTTTCCTCTGCCTCAGCTCTGTACCTGAGAATTTATGCTTCAGTGGAGCAGGAAGAAAGGTCACCTAAGATTGTGAAAAGGATGCATTCCTGCAGGTTATTTGCACAGAATGGGGCGATACCTTAAAATTTAAAGCAGAGAAGCAGTGGGGAAATGAGATGGCTGCTCCAGATGACCCTTGGGTCTAGTATAATTGTAGTAGAACAAGGTTTTTTATGTGTGAAGCTGGATTCTACAACCAAAATAATGGAAATGGGGAAATCGTGTCTGCTTATGCTTTTTTTTTTAAAGCTTACTATAATTTAACTAAAAATAAATTGTAAAAAATAATTACCTTAACATTATACAAGTCTGGCAATGAGCTCTGCATGAGGAAATGGAAGGAAGAATATGAAAATGATTCCAGGAAAGTAGGTGGGAGGAAGGAGAATGGATTTCCCTTTTCTGATCATGGGCTCTGGAAGTATTCATTGCCTCTACCAGCATTCAGTATAAACCAGAGATATGTACTCCTGCGTGTCTGTGAGCGTGTGCGTGCGCGTGTGTCTGAGTGTTTGTTATTCTGAACAGCTTGTAAATACTGTAGTTGTTTAAAATGGAAACTAAAAGCTGAGATTGTTTTTTCTTTGCAAATATATTGCATCAAAGATACAGTATTGACAGTGGATAAAACACTGAGGAAATAAATTTTTTTTTCATTTTGCCTTCTGTCCATTTTTGTCAAATTAAGAAAATTAGGAGTTTACCATATAAAGCTCTGCCTAGCATATTTTTAAAACGTGTACTTGGTTCTGAGGATAATCATTTTAAACAGATGCTTAGGCTTGATGACATGGGATTCAGCCTATAATAGAAATTTATCTATTTCCTAATAAAAGGATGTCTTTTCACACTTGGCAGAAAGGTTGTAGTTTACATTTTATGAACTTATCTGAATGTGTCTTGTTAGTGACATTAGATGGAACATGTAGGATGAGGGATGAAAACGTGGGCATATTCACTCTGCTAATCTAGATTACAGTATAGAAAATGACCATGCAGATTACGGTCATCAGAATCTGGCAAATGCTAAATAAGAGTGTGTACTGATTTTATGTATAATACTTAAAAGAATGTGCAAGCTGACTTACAACGATAATAGATATACTCTTGACAGAGTCACTCATAAGCCTTTAGTGAGTCTCCTGAAGTAACAGCCCAAACCGGCAGGGTGCAGGTGATGTCCTTTGGCATCAGAGCCCCAAACAGTTTGCTCTCTTTCTGCCCAGGATCACAGTGACTCACCTGGAGATGTAATGGCAGTTAGTCTTAGGACAGTACTTTTATCTAATGACAGGAAGCATGCTAGTTAAATGAAACACATCTTCAAAGAAAGGAATTTTCTGTGTGTGTAATCTACATTAATCTTAGACCCAGAGTTTCAAAGAGGGGTTGACCTGAAATCCGGGTCTTCTAAACCTCTTCGTTGTTAACCTCTTAAAGTGCAGCTTATTTACGGTTTTGTTGGGGTTTTTTTTTTCCTCTCCTAAAGAATTCAAATATGTTTTGCTGGCCTGTAGCCAGTGAATCTCACCATGTAGGTGCATTTTCCTCTGGAGAAGGAAAAAAGCACCTTGTGAAGTAGGGACATGACCAAATGATGGCTTTTAGGGTATTCACTCAGCACTTACTATGCAAAACATTTGTTTGATTCCCCTCTTTTCCCATTCACATGTGTTTATTAAAACTAAATATTCTTGAACTTCATACTGAGAAAAATGTAATTTTTTCTACAAGAGAATCCCTAGGTTGCTCTTTTTCTCAGGACATCTATTAATAGCAAGTGGCTGACTATTGGGGGGCTCCAAAATCACTGCAGATGGTGACTGCAGCCATGAAATTAAAAGATGCTTACTCCTTGGAAGAAAAGTTTTGACCAACCTAGATAACATATTAAGAAGCAGAGGCATTACTTTGCCAACAAAGGTCTGTCTAGTCAAGGCTATGGTTTTCCAGTGGCCATGTATGAATGTGAGAGTTGGACTATACAGAAAGCTGAGTGCTAAAGAATCAATGCTTTTGAACTGTGGTGTTGGAGAAGACTCTGGAGAGTCCCTTGGATTGCAAGGAGATCCAACCAGTCCATCCTAAAGGAGATCAGTCCTGAGTGTTCATTGGAAGGACTGATGTTGAAGCTGAAACTCCAGTACTTTGGCCACCTGATGGGAAGAGCTGACTCATTGGAAAAGACCCTGACACTGGGGAAGATCGAGGGCAAGAGGAGAAGGGGACGAAAGGATGAGATGGTTGGATTGCATCACTGACTCAATGGACATGAGTTTGGGTAAACTCCAGGAGTTGGTGATGGACAGGGAGGCCTGGCGTGCTGTAGTCCATGGGGTCGCAAGGAATCAGACGCGACTGAGCGACTGAACTGAATGAGAGATGAATCTGTCTTGCCTGAAAGCCTTTTTAAGAAACCATTCAGTTTCAGTGCCCAGTAACCTATGCCGAAAGGGAAAGGTCATCTTTTAGTCCAGGGTTCCTTTTTGCTGCCAAGGATGCTGTATGAATACACAATAACTGGACCCCTATAAGGATACTCCAGGTTAGTGCCATCCTGAAGCAAAAGCGTTCTGACTTGTTTTTATCAGATAGTCGCCAACGCAGGATAGCACTGAATTTAATCAGATACCAAGCAGTGCCTCTGCTTTTAATACTGTTAATGGGTTTGCTCTCACATATCACCCACCATTGCTCAGTTGTGTACCAGTTAGGAACACCATGTGTCCTAGTGGGAACTCAACAGTGGAGCACAAATGGCTTATGTGAGGTGTACCTTCCTTTAGACGNGTATTTGTGCAGCATAAACATTAATATTATGTTGGATATGTACAGTTTTTTTAATAAGGTATTAAAAAACTAGCCTCTCTTTTCTTCACTTCTCTTATTTAAAAAAAAAATCTGGTTGATATATACCTAGGCCTTTTTTATTTAGGTAAGAACTGTGATTGGAAAGAAGTTCATTATTATACAAGTAGATCTGATAGGTATGTGAGTTGAAGTATTAATTTTGCTTGAAACAGAGGTGTATTTTCTGCTTTGAATCACCTCACCCAAGTCATCTTGTCAATAGTCACGTGTGATAAGCATTTGTCTCTATTGCCTATCAGCCATGTGTTCTTTCTGAATTAGAAAAAATAAGTTCTGTTTGTGAGCTGAACTTCGTTATGTACTGTTTTATGGAAGCAACATAACATTCTTTGGGGCACCAGAGCTGATTGTCCTCACAAGGTTACATGACCGCTCTGTTCTAAGACACCTATCATATAGAATTATACCTCTTTTTCCTCTGCCTCAGCTCTGTACCTGAGAATTTATGCTTCAGTGGAGCAGGAAGAAAGGTCACCTAAGATTGTGAAAAGGATGCATTCCTGCAGGTTATTTGCACAGAATGGGGCGATACCTTAAAATTTAAAGCAGAGAAGCAGTGGGGAAATGAGATGGCTGCTCCAGATGACCCTTGGGTCTAGTATAATTGTAGTAGAACAAGGTTTTTTATATGTGAAGCTGGATTCTACAACCAAAATAATGGAAATGGGGAAATCGTGTCTGCTTATGCTTTTTTTTTTAAAGCTTACTATAATTTAACTAAAAATAAATTGTAAAAAATAATTACCTTAACATTATACAAGTCTGGCAATGAGCTCTGCATGAGGAAATGGAAGGAAGAATATGAAAATGATTCCAGGAAAGTAGGTGGGAGGAAGGAGAATGGATTTCCCTTTTCTGATCATGGGCTCTGGAAGTATTCATTGCCTCTACCAGCATTCAGTATAAACCAGAGATATGTACTCCTGTGTGTCTGTGAGCGTGTGCGTGCGCGTGTGTCTGAGTGTTTGTTATTCTGAACAGCTTGTAAATACTGTAGTTGTTTAAAATGGAAACTAAAAGCTGAGATTGTTTTTTCTTTGCAAATATATTGCATCAAAGATACAGTATTGACAGTGGATAAAACACTGAGGAAATAAATTTTTTTTTCATTTTGCCTTCTGTCCATTTTTGTCAAATTAAGAAAATTAGGAGTTTACCATATAAAGCTCTGCCTAGCATATTTTTAAAACGTGTACTTGGTTCTGAGGATAATCATTTTAAACAGATGCTTAGGCTTGATGACATGGGATTCAGCCTATAATAGAAATTTATCTATTTCCTAATAAAAGGATGTCTTTTCACACTTGGCAGAAAGGTTGTAGTTTACATTTTATGAACTTATCTGAATGTGTCTTGTTAGTGACATTAGATGGAACATGTAGGATGAGGGATGAAAACGTGGGCATATTCACTCTGCTAATCTAGATTACAGTATAGAAAATGACCATGCAGATTACGGTCATCAGAATCTGGCAAATGCTAAATAAGAGTGTGTACTGATTTTATGTATAATACTTAAAAGAATGTGCAAGCTGACTTACAACGATAATAGATATACTCTTGACAGAGTCACTCATAAGCCTTTAGTGAGTCTCCTGAAGTAACAGCCCAAACCGGCAGGGTGCAGGTGATGTCCTTTGGCATCAGAGCCCCAAACAGTTTGCTCTCTTTCTGCCCAGGATCACAGTGACTCACCTGGAGATGTAATGGCAGTTAGTCTTAGGACAGTACTTTTATCTAATGACAGGAAGCATGCTAGTTAAATGAAACACATCTTCAAAGAAAGGAATTTTCTGTGTGTGTAATCTACATTAATCTTAGACCCAAAGTTTCAAAGAGGGGTTGACCTGAAATCCGGGTCTTCTAAACCTCTTCGTTGTTAACCTCTTAAAGTGCAGCTTATTTACGGTTTTGTTGGGGTTTTTTTTTTCCTCTCCTAAAGAATTCAAATATGTTTTGCTGGCCTGTAGCCAGTGAATCTCACCATGTAGGTGCATTTTCCTCTGGAGAAGGAAAAAAGCACCTTGTGAAGTAGGGACATGACCAAATGATGGCTTTTAGGGTATTCACTCAGCACTTACTATGCAAAACATTTGTTTGATTCCCCTCTTTTCCCATTCACATGTGTTTATTAAAACTAAATATTCTTGAACTTCATACTGAGAAAAATGTAATTTTTTCTACAAGAGAATCCCTAGGTTGCTCTTTTTCTCAGGACATCTATTAATAGCAAGTGGCTGACTATTGGGGGGCTCCAAAATCACTGCAGATGGTGACTGCAGCCATGAAATTAAAAGATGCTTACTCCTTGGAAGAAAAGTTTTGACCAACCTAGATAACATATTAAAAAGCAGAGGCATTACTTTGCCAACAAAGGTCTGTCTAGTCAAGGCTATGGTTTTCCAGTGGCCATGTATGGATGTGAGAGTTGGACTATACAGAAAGCTGAGTGCTAAAGAATCAATGCTTTTGAACTGTGGTGTTGGAGAAGACTCTGGAGAGTCCCTTGGATTGCAAGGAGATCCAACCAGTCCATCCTAAAGGAGATCAGTCCTGAGTGTTCATTGGAAGGACTGATGTTGAAGCTGAAACTCCAGTACTTTGGCCACCTGATGGGAAGAGCTGACTCATTGGAAAAGACCCTGACACTGGGGAAGATCGAGGGCAAGAGGAGAAGGGGACGAAAGGATGAGATGGTTGGATTGCATCACTGACTCAATGGACATGAGTTTGGGTAAACTCCAGGAGTTGGTGATGGACAGGGAGGCCTGGCGTGCTGTAGTCCATGGGGTCGCAAGGAATCAGACGCGACTGAGCGACTGAACTGAATGAGAGATGAATCTGTCTTGCCTGAAAGCCTTTTTAAGAAACCATTCAGTTTCAGTGCCCAGTAACCTATGCCGAAAGGGAAAGGTCATCTTTTAGTCCAGGGTTCCTTTTTGCTGCCAAGGATGCTGTATGAATACACAATAACTGGACCCCTATAAGGATACTCCAGGTTAGTGCCATCCTGAAGCAAAAGCATTCTGACTTGTTTTTATCAGATAGTCGCCAACGCAGGATAGCACTGAATTTAATCAGATACCAAGCAGTGCCTCTGCTTTTAATACTGTTAATGGGTTTGCTCTCACATATCCCCCACCATTGCTCAGTTGTGTACCAGTTAGGAACACCATGTGTCCTAGTGGGAACTCAACAGTGGAGCACAAATGGCTTATGTGAGGTGTACCTTCCTTTAGACGCAGTGCAGATTGGTCTCAGTTGTAAATGTAGGGGTGACTCCTGTACAATTACATTATGAAACTAAATAGTTCTAAAATATTTACTTAAGAAGCCTACGTAGCAAGAAAGAAAACAACCCAATTCAAAGTTCCTGAAACAGGAAATCGGCTTACTAGAAAATGAAAGGTAATCTGGGCTTTTAGGATTGGTTAATTCATATTACTCCATCTCTGTATATCTGTAATTTTCTCAACTCTGCCTTCATATGTATGCTGGCTTTCTTTTTGGACTGGAACTATGTCTGTTTCTGGACCTCATTCCATACATATTATCATTCAGAAAAAAATACATCCCATTACCTCCTTAAGTGGGAAGATCTCCCAAGCCTTACCATGTGTCTCCTTGCATCTCATTAATGTAAGAACGTAAGATTTGATCTATGCAAGGTTCTTGACCTGCCCCTGTGTCCTGATTTTCTGAACCAGTCACTGACAAGAGCAGTCACCGTGACTGGCTCAGGCAAATCAGGGAGTCCAGAACCCGGACTCTGCTCCACTAACTGCTGTACAGTGTGTGCAGAGGAGTTGGCCAGAGAGTCTGCAACAGGTCTGTACATAGCTTTTCAGTACCTGAGTACTGTTTTCAAGAATCAGATTCAGGCCACCTATGAAATAAGTGTTTCTTTTAGGATGCCTCTGTAGCAGACGTAGAATAAAAAGTCAGCAGGAACTGAGGTGGATTAGGTCCAAATGTTTGCTCTATTTTTCCTCGGATTTCCTTATATCTCATCATGCTTCTGCTTTTCTCCATGTAAATTATTTCCTTCCTTGTTGGGGAAAAAATGGTAAACACCTAGGCATAGAATGATCTTTAGAGAAAGCTTTTAATGATAGATTCAGTTTCTCAAGGACTATTCAGATTCCCACCCCTCCCCTTTTTTAAGTTTCTCCCTTTCTGCCGTAAGAGTGGTATCATCTGCATATCTAAGGTTGTTGATATTTCTCCTGGCAATCTTGATTCCAGTTTGTGATTCATTTAGCCCAGCATTTTGCATGATATACTCTGCCTATAAGTTAAATAAACAAGATGACAATATATAGCCTTGTCATATTCCTTTCCCAGTTTTGAACCAGTCATTTGTTCCATGTAAGGTTCTAACTGTTGCTTCTTGACCTGCATACAGGTTTCTCAGGAGACTGGTAAGGTTGTCTGGTATTCCCATCTCTTTTAAGGATTTTCTACAGTTTGTTGTAATCTACACAGTCAAAGGCTTTAGCATAGTCAGTGAAGCAGGAATAGATATTTTGTTTGGAATTCCCTTGCTTTTTCTATGATCCAGTGGATGTTAGCTCTCACATCTAGAAGTTCTCAGTTCACATATTGTTGAAGCCTAGCTTGAAGGATTTTGAGCATAAACTTACTAGCATGTGAAATGAGTGCAGTTGTATGGTAGTTTGTATATTCTTTGGCAATACCCTTCTTTGGGGTTGGAATGAAAACTCACCTTTTCCAGTCCTGTGGCCACTGCTGTGTTTCCCAAATTTGCTGACATATTGAGTGCAGCACTGTAACAACATCATCTTTTAGGATTTTAAATATCTCAGCTGGAATTGCATCACCTCTCCTAGCCTTGTTTGTAGTAATGCTTCCTAAGACACACTGGACTTCACACTCCAGGATGTCTGGCTCTAGGTGAGTGACCACACCATCATAGTTATGTGGGTCATTAAGACCTTTTTTGTATAGTTCTTCTGTGTATTCTTGCCACCTCTTTTTAATCTGCTTCTGTTAGATCCTGTTTCTGTCATTTATCCTGCTCATCCTTGCATGAAATTTGTTCTTCAGTTACCAGATCGTGTCGGACTCTTCCCGATCCCGTGGATTGCAGCTTGCAGGCTTCCTTGTCCCTCACCATCTCCCAGAGTTTGCCCAGGTTCATGTCCTTTGAACCAATGATGCCACCCAATCATCTCAACCTCTGTCACGCTCTTCTCCTGCCTTCAGTGTTTTCCAGCATCAGGGTCTTTTCCAGTGAGTCAACTCTTCACATGAGGTAACCAAAGTATTGGAGCTTCAGCTTCAGCATCAGTTTTTGGAAGAGTATTCAGAGTTGATTTCCTTTAAGACTGGTTTGATCTCCTTGGGACTCTCAAGAGTCTTCTCCAGCATCACAGTTTGAAAGCATCAGTTCTTCGAGTTCTGCCTTCTTTATTGTACAGCTCTCAAATTCATACATGACTCCTGGAAAGACCATACCCTTGAACATATGGACCTTCGTTAGCAATGTGATGTCTGCTTTTTAACACACTGTCCAGGTTTGTCATAGCTTTCCTTCCAAGAAGCAGTCATCTTCAAATTTCATGACTGCAGTCAACCATCTGCAGTGATTTTAGATCCCAAGAAGAGGAAACCTATCATTGCTTCCACCTTTTCCCCTTTGCCATGAAGTGTTGGGACCAGATGCCATGATCTGAGTTTTAAGCTGGCTTTTTCACTCTCCTCCTCTACCCTCAACAAGATTCCTCTTCGCTTTCTTCCATATCTAAGGTTGCTGATATTTCTCCCAGCCATCTTGATTCTAGCCCAGCATGTCATATGATGTACTCTGCATATAAGTTAAATAAACAAGGTGACAATAAACAGCCTTGTTGTACTCTTCTCAATCCTGAATGAGTCAGTTTTTCCATACAGGGTTCTGTTGCTTCTTGACTTACATACCGGTTTCTCAGGATGGTCTGGTATTCCCATTTCTTTAAGAGTTTTCCACAGTTTGTTATGATCCACATAGTCAAAGTCTTTAGCATAGTCAATGAAACAGAGGTATTTGTTTTTCTGGAGTTCTCTTGCTTTCTCTATGATCCAGAGAATGTCGGCAATTTGATCTCTGCTTCTTCTGCCTTTTCTAAACCCATCCTGAACAACTGGAAGTTTTCAGTTCACATAATGCTACAGCCTAGCTTCAGCAAAATCCTAGGAGGATTTTGAACATACTAGCACGGGAGATGAGTGCAGTTGTCCTGTGGTTTGAACATTCTTTAGTACTGCCTTTGTTGGAAATTGGGATGAGATTGACCTTTACCAGTCCCGTGGCCACTGCTGTGTTTTCCAAATTTGCTGGCATATTGAGTGCAACACTTTAATTGCATAATTTTTTAGGATTTTAAATAGCTCTGCTAGAATTACATTACTTCCACTAGCTTTATTGCATGAAATGTCCCCTTGATATATCCAGTTTTCTTGGAGAGAACTTTTTCCCATTCTATTGTTTCCTCAGCTTCTTTGCACTGTTCATCTAAGAAGCCCTTCTTATCTCTCCTTGCTGTTCTCTGGAACTCAGCATTCAGTTGGATGTATCTTTCCCTTTCTTCCTTGCTTTTTGCTTCTCTTCTTTCCTGCATTATGTGTAAAGCCTCCTCAGACAACCACTTTGCCTTTTTGCATTTCTTTTTCTTGGGATGGTTTTGGTCACTGACTTTTGTACAGTGTTACAAACCTCCATCCATAGTTTTTCAGGCAATCTGTCTACCAGATCTAATCCCTTGAATCTATTCATCACCACTACTGTATAATCATAAGAGATTTGATAGAGGTTATCAAATGATGACTGAATGGCCTAGTGGTTTTCACTACTTTCTTCAATGTAAGCTTGAATTTTGCAATAAGGAGCTGATGATCTGAGCCACAGTCAATTCCAGGTCTTATTTTTGCTGACTGTATGGCGCTTCTCCATCTTCAGCTGCAAAGAATATAATCAGTCTGATTTCAGTACTGACCATCTGGTGATGTCCATGTGTAGTCTCTTGTGTTGCTGGAAGAGGGTGTTTGCTGTGACCAATGTGTTCTCTTGACAAAATGCTGTTAGATTTTGCCCTGCTTTATTTTGTACTCCCAAGGCCAAGCTTTCCTGTTACTCCAAGTATCTCTTGACTTCCTACTTTTGCATTCCAGCCCCTTATGTTGAAAAAGACATCTGATGTTAGTTCTAGAAGGTCTTGTAGGTTTTCATAGAACCATTCAAGTTCAGTTTCTTTGACATCAGTGGTTGGGGCATACACTTGGATTACTGTGATGTTGAATGGTTTGACTTGGAAATAAACCGAGATCATTCTGTCATTTTTGAGATTGCAACCAAATACTGCATTTCAGACTCTCATTGACTATGAGGGCTATTCCATTCCTTCTAAGGGATTCTTGCCCACAGTAATAGACATAATGGTCATGTAAATTAAATCACCCATTCCTATCCATTTTAGTTCACTGATTCCTAAGATGTTGATGTTCACTCTTGCTATCTCCTGCTTGACCACTTGCAATTTACCTTGATTCACAGACCTAACAGTCCAGATTCCTAGGCAAAATTGTTCTTTATACCATTGGACTTTACTTTCACCAGCAGACGCATTCACAACTGAGTGTTATTTCCACTTTGGCCCAGCCACTTCATTCTTTGATTGTTGTTCAGTTGCTCAGTCATGTCCAACTCTTTTTGACCCCATGGACTGCAGCATGCTAAGCTTCCTTCTCCACCATCTCCTGGAGCCTACTCAAACTCATGTCTATCGAGTTGGTGATGCCATCCAACCATCTCATCCTCTGTCATCCCCTTCTCCTCCCATCTTCAGTCTTTCTCAGCATCAGGGTTTTTTCTAATGAGTCAGCTCTTCGCATCAGGTGGCCAAAGTATTGGAGCTTCAGCTTCAGCCCCAGTCCTTCCAATGAATATTCAGGACTGATTTCCTTTAGGATTGACTGGTTTGATCTCCTTGCAGTCCAAGGACTCTCTCCACTCTTCCCCAGTAGCATATTGGACACCTTCTGACCTGAGGGACTCATCTTCCTGTCATATCTTTTTGCCTTTTCATCCTGTTCATGGGTTTTTCATAGCAAGAATACTGAGGTGGTTTGCCATTTCCTCTTCCAGTGAATCACCTATTTTCAGAACTCTTCACTGACCTGTCTGTCTCAGGTGGCCTGACACTGCATGGCTTATAGCTTCATTGAGTTACTCAAGCCCCTTCACCATGACAGGGCTGTGATCCACGAAGGGGGTTTTGGAATACTATGACATTTTTTAAAAATTGAATCACCCAGCCCCCCACCAAAGAACTTTCTTTCTGTAAAAAAATACTTATTGATCCTTATTACATTAGAACTTAAAGCAGCAAATACTAAGGACATTATTTCTAAATGAATTAATAAACTCATTACATGTTAACATTTTTATTTAAAATGGTGCTTTCAAATTTTAAAAATTGAATAAAATGTGAACTATCTGCTTCTACGTACAGTGTGTTGTATTGCATTATTTTGATTGGAGTATATGAAGAAAATCTGACTTTTTACATATATGTAGCTGAAAAAGTATTTGAATAGCCTTTTCAGATAATTGTTAATATTTTTGTTTCAGTGCTTCACTAAAATGTGTTAAGTGGTAATTTCTTCAAGGTTAATCTCTTCTGAGCCAAGTGAGATGAGTGTTGATAAATAAAGTGGTTCATCAACTGAAAACCATCCAGTCCAGAGGCTTATGACTCATTTTCTAAGACCTTAGACTTTTTTCTTTTCTTTTTTTTTTTTTTTTGCAAATACGGGGCGGGAGGACAGGAGGCAGAAAATACTTCATTTGGATAATATCTTTCACTTTCTGGAAACTAAAAAGGTATCCAATGCCACGAGTTCTGACATGCTCTAGTTAACATCTCTTTCTCAGCCTGTATTAGGTCACCCTCTGGGAATGCAGGTCAGAAAGAAAACCTATAGGTTATGTAGGCCATGGATGAGAGGGCCAAAAAAAAATGGTAAGTACTGAAGCAGGGAAAGCTCTGGTGTCTCCAGGAATTAGGCAAGCATTGACTCATCTGCCCATGGCCAAAACAGCAAGCATAATTGGGCCTAAAAAATGTAACATCCTCAGCTCTTGTACTTTTGCAGAGCATGAAGAATAAAGTCAAATTTAGGGTGCATTTTTTTCATAATGAAGTTTTCACGAGCATCACTTTATAGCTAAAGCTGCACAGAGTATGTTTTAGATAAAAGTGTAAGATGCCTTATGNCAAAACAGCAAGCATAATTGGGCCTAAAAAATGTAACATCCTCAGCTCTTGTACTTTTGCAGAGCATGAAGAATAAAGTCAAATTTAGGGTGCATTTTTTTCATAATGAAGTTTTCACGAGCATCACTTTATAGCTAAAGCTGCACAGAGTATGTTTTAGATAAAAGTGTAAGATGCCTTATGAGCTAGAATTAATGTGGAGAGAGGCAGATTGCCTATTCAAATATGCATGGGTTTGGAGTTTGTTAGGTGTTGATATTGTCAGGACGTAAGTTTTTTAGGAACTTGATTTTTTTCTCAGAATCTGAAATAACCTCAGAAAGCAGCTAATGATAATGNCACAGCAAGCATAATTGGGCCTAAAAAATGTAACATCCTCAGCTCTTGTACTTTTGCAGAGCATGAAGAATAAAGTCAAATTTAGGGTGCATTTTTTTCATAATGAAGTTTTCACGAGCATCAATTTATAGCTAAAGCTGCACAGAGTATGTTTTAGATAAAAGTGTAAGATGCCTTGTGAGCTAGAATTAATGTGGAGAGAGGCAGAGTGCCTATTCAAATATGTGTGGGTTTGGAGTTTGTTAGGTGTTGATATTGTCAGGACATAAGTTTTTTAGGAACTTGATTTTTTTCTCAGAATCTGAAATAACCTCAGAAAGCAGCTAATGATAATGAAAATAGTAGAAGGCCTGTATGTTGATGAAAATGCCAATGTATTGATTTACAGTTCTAGAGACGGGCATTCTCNGAGTTTGTTAGGTGTTGATATTGTCAGGACGTAAGTTTTTTAGGAACTTGATTTTTTTCTCAGAATCTGAAATAACCTCAGAAAGCAGCTAATGATAATGAAAATAGTAGAAGGCCTGTATGTTGATGAAAATGCCAATGTATTGATTTACAGTTCTAGAGACGGGCATTCTCAGCCTCGCATCAGAAGGTTTGGTCATCAGAAGTTAGTTTATGGACAGAGAGCACAAGGACCAGTGTAATTCTGGACATCATTTTTTTCCTGGCTTGGGATAGCACTTTATATTTTTTGCTACTTTTCTAACGATGGAATGTTTATGTCCATCAGTTTTAGTGTTTTCTCTGTGCAGTAAACACTGTCAAGCTTTGGTCTTTGGCTTCCTTTTTCTAGGCTCCAAGCAGACCACATTTCTTCTGTTGTCACATTCTTGCTTCATTCAGGTGTGTTAACATGACTGTGCCAGGTCCCAGCTTTCTCACACTCAGTGGATTACTCAACACCTTGCCCTTCCTGCTTTGATTGTGGAGAACTAGTCTTGCCCACTGGTGTGAAGTTTACTACTTCGAACATGGGCAAGTCCCTTTACCTTACAGTTCAGAAGACATAAATTTGCTACATCTCCTACTTCATTACATTTCCAAATACACCATTAATTTGGGGAAGGGAAAAATGTCTGCCTCATGGGTTTTAGACTAGGAGCAAACATGTTTTAAGAGATTAAAAGCAAAATCTAATTTTTTAAAAAATTGAAGTTCAGACTCTACCTTGAAAGGGACAATTGTAAGTTGATCTTGGATAGTCAGTGTTCAAGAATGTGGAAGATAAATGACACAGACTGATTAGACACAATCTAATAGTGAAAAATAGTGAAAAAACAAAGCTGAAATGTCTGTGGCAAAGAGCTGGACTATTGGCATACTCTTGCCAGACTAAAGATTCTGGAAAGTAAATTATATTTCCATTGCAAATTTCAGCAAAAGGACTCTATATAAAGCTGTAACGACTTTCTTTGAAAAGTGTTTATTGAAGTAAGCATGCGAGCCTCCACTGCGTGCCAGATAAATTCACAAGAAATCCGCCGAGTGTTTTTATCATCTTGTAAATGTGGAAATTGAGGGTTAAAAGATAGTTTTCAGGAAAGGATTAAATA
>SJYA01001562.1:56490-66861 GCA_006410615.1 Neotragus moschatus | reverse complement strand
GGGGGGGGGGGGGGGGGGGGGGAGTTTTCAAATTACAAGAGAAGCCCTGAGGAAATCCTCAGTGATTCAGTCTTAAGCAGTGTTGACGGTGGCAGTAGCTTTTGTGGAAGCAGACACAAGCCTGGTGTCTTTGCATAGGGAGTTTATTGAGAGTGCTCTTCAGGAACAGTACAGGTGAGGGAACCAGAAGCTGCTTGGTCAACTGTTGATGTAATTACAACCAAGGCCTTAGTTAAAATCCATGGGAAGACCTGGAGCTGGGGTGGCCCTTCTGAGATGTAAGGAGGATACATCTTGGGGTGGCAAAACTCCAACAGTGGGGGGAGTCATTATCTCCATCCTGAAGTGGAATTCGGGCAAAGCGCCACANCAGAAGCTGCTTGGTCAACTGTTGATGTAATTACAACCAAGGCCTTAGTTAAAATCCATGGGAAGACCTGGAGCTGGGGTGGCCCTTCTGAGATGTAAGGAGGATACATCTTGGGGTGGCAAAACTCCAACAGTGGGGGGAGTCATTATCTCCATCCTGAAGTGGAATTCGGGCAAAGCGCCACAGCACCCACCTCAGTGCTTGGCCTGCTCCTACCCGCGTGTCTCCCTCCTCTACCACCCTCCTGACGAGCACCTCTGCTAGTCTAGTCTAAGGATAACCCCGACTCCCTCATTCTTGAGAGCCCTGAGTCTCGATCACCATGCTCTTCTCCAGCAGTGACTGCTGTACCTGGCTGGCTATTTTTCATGTAAATTGGGTAAGGGGTTACCAGGAGACTCCAGTGCATCACCTGGGGGCCAGGTGTGTCTTCTCACCTCCCATTGCATGCAGGAGGAGCCCTGCCTCTCCTGATTTCCTTTCCACCAAGGAAAGAACATGATGATGATTTCTTGCTCATTGACTTCTTAGCACAAAGGACCCAAAGTGACTGGGTGATAGCCAGAGCTTAAAACTGAATGGGATTCTTGCTGAATCCTCTGATGGACGATTTCCACCTTCAGAAACCAGGTACTTTAGACCCGCTGAGCCTAAAGCAGTGGGAACAGGAAGCACAGATTTTCCGGGTGGGTCATCAGTAAAGATGGTTAGCGGGGCCATTCCCGTTTCTATCTATTGGTTCCAAGTCTGGTGTATTCCACCAACTGGGGTCACTAGAATGGTCATGAATTTAGGATATACCCTGCATCCTAAAGGGTGGTGCCCCATCCTCACAGGATGTCATTCCCAAGCTGGCACCTCAGCTGCACCTTTAAAAGGTCACTCGGTTGTTCCATCAGACCAGCATCTTCTCCCAGTAGATGACAGGGCCAGTGGACTCTGTGGCCATGTGCCCACTGTTTCACTTTCTTTGGCATAAAATCTCGTGGTCCTATTCAGTGCCATGTGAATCTGACACTCTGCAAACACTCGTACAACCATCATGAATACCCTGCAAGCAGGAGAGGCAAAATCAGTGCCCATAACATGTCAGTGCTGGTCAAGGTGAATAGTAATAACTGCCCCGTTTAGAGTAAAGGGGTCCAACGTAGACAACTTGCCGCCAGGTGGATGCTGGTTCTCTTTGAGGGGGTGGGTATTGAGTCAGTACACACCGTACAGCAGTGATCTCCATAGCACTAAGATTAAACATTTGGCAATGTCAGGAGCTAGATCATCCTTGGTGAGTAGAATCTCGTTGTGAAAAGACCCTGATGCTGGGAAAGATTGCGGGCAGGAGGAGAAGGGGACGACAGAGGATGAGATGGTTGGATGGCATCACTGACTCAATGGACATGGGTTTGGGTGGACTCCAAGAGTTGGCGATGTACAGGGAGGCCTGGCGTGCTGCGGTTCATGGGGTCTCAAAGAGCTGGACACGACTGAGCGACTGGACTGAACTGAACAACTGAGCTGAGCTGAGCTGAGCTGCCGTTGCTGTCTCCATGGCTGCCCGTTTCATGCACACATTTTGCCAGCTCAGCTCAGTCCAGTTCAGTTGCTCAGTCATGTCTGACTCTTTGTGGCCCCATGAACTGCAGCACGCCAGGCCTCCCTGTCCATCGCCAACTCCCAGAGTTTACTCAAACTCATGTCCACTGAGTCAGCACTGCCATCCAACCATCTTATCCTCTGTCATCCCCTCCTCCTCCTGCCCGCAATCTTTCCCAGCATCAGGGTCTTTTCACAACGAGATTCTACTCACCAAGGATGTTGTCCCTTTCTCCTCCTGCCCTCAATCTTTCCTAGCATCAGGGTCCAATGAGTCAGTTCTCTGCATCAGGTGGCCAAAGTATTGGAGTTTCAGCTTCAGCGTCAGTCCTGTGCCAGCTCAGGAGTGACAATGAAGAAGGTGGTAGGTACCAGCTGGCCAGATCACTTGTGCCACTTGGTTGAGTGCCTCATCCACAGTGGAGGCACTCTGGTGGCTGTTGACACTATTAAACGCCTTTATGTTCCTGCCCTTTCTCATAGAATACCCTTGTGCCCTCGTGCTTGTCCCTAACCACTTTTATCTTTCTCCTAAATTTCTGACTGATCAGTCAAGCTGTTTGCTACTCCCATCAATTCATGATTTTTTTTCTGGCTTTGGACTTATTCTGTTTCCACACAAAGTAGAGGCTTGGACAGCCTAATTTTTGCCTTGCAGTGATTTTTCTTCATCCCTGTTAAAGGGCCACCTGAATGGGGCTCTGTTGGAGCAACAGTCCGCTTTGGGCTTGCATCTACCTACCAAATGGACTCATCCGTGAACCAAGCTTGGCTTTTCTCCTTTTGTAAGTCTGTTAAAAGGGACACGTTCCCACGCCACCGGCCATAGGTCTGAACTGAGGCAAAGGCACTCATGCAGCAGCAGTGAACAGCATGGCAGGGAGTCTGGACCACCTGCTCATGAAGCCCACCCAAGCCCCTCTCTCCCTGCTCTGGTCCAAAGCCCTGTGTACCACTTCCATCTTCAGATGGGTTGCTGCCAGACCTACTCAGACTTATGTCTGACAAGTCACATGGCCAAACAGTCTCTACCAAGGCCAGCAGCAAACCAGGAACTGGTACAAATGCTGTGGCCTTACTCCAGAACCCTATGTGTCTACATCATGCCTCTCCAATCAGGTCTACCATAAACCCTATACAGCATCTTGTCCCATCACAGGTACTTTGAATATCATAAGATCTACCAAGTTGTGTAGACCAAGTGGCAAGACTGCTTACATCACATCCTGGCCTGGCTGTGGAGTCATTGTGCTTTGGGCCCACTCAAAGCTTTCCATGTGACTTGAAGCCAAGTTTGGTTCACAGAGCAGTATTCCCACAATTGGACTTTAGAATCCACATTGATCTAAATTTTGAGTCTTGTTTAGTGATGGGAGAAATGAGTTCTTTATGTCAAAGGGGGTGTTCCAGCAGGTTCCTGAATTTTTATAGGCTTTATCTCCTGTCACACTTGCTCCTTCTTGCTCATCCAGTCTGACTGACATGTTGTCATTGATGCGGACCAGTGTGATTTTCTGCAGCATGTCTACACAGACAGCTTCCTTCAGACAATCTTTAAGATGGTATACAGTGTTACCCACCTCCTGTGAATGCATACTATTTCTGGCCTTCATTTGCAATCGCGATGGATAAGAATACACTTGCCAGAGTGACCATATTCCAAGTGTTTGCATTTGTCTGTGTTTTGTAGGGACTTGACTAGTGACTCAGTTAGGAATGTGAGAGCCACTACCCTCTCTTTTATATCTCTTCTCATCCCCACAGGTCAGTTGTGTCTTGGGTGGAGGGATGGATCGGGGGGAATTTCATGGGTTTCTAGCTGGCCTCTCCCAGTGTGGTTGACTAGTTTGTTTCCCTGACTGCCAACTCTGTCCACTCTGATTATACATTCAGGGACAAGGGGAAAGCACTGGGCAGGTCTCAGAACCCAGTGAGCCCACTCTAAGTCAGACCTTCACTAGGACTTTATTTGTATTTAATTTATATGGTCCCCATTTGTCTCCCTGACCTGCATTCTTTAATATTTTTATTTTAAACTGGAGGATAATCGCTTTACAATGTTGTGCTGATTTCTACCATACAATAATGTGAATCAGCTGTAAGTATACATATACCCCCTCCCTCTTGAACCTCCCTCCACCTCCCTCCCCATCCTACCCCTCTAGGTCATTGCAGAGACCAGGCTGAGCCAGCTCTTTTGCCCATGGTAACATGTGCATGTGTGGTAACGCGTGCGTGTGTGGTAACGCGTGTGTGTGTGGTAACGCGTGCGTGTGTGGTAACACGTGCGTGTGTGGTAACGTGTGCATGTGGTAACGTGTGCGTGTGTGGTAACATGCATATGTCGATGCTGCCCTCTCAATTCGTCCCATCCTCTCCTCTCCCCGCTGTATCCACAAGTCCATTCCCTATTTCTTTGTCTCCATTCCTGCCCTGAAGATGGTTCATCAGTACCATTTTTCTAGATTCTACTGCTGCTGCTGCTAAGTTGCGTCAGTTGTGTCCGGCTCTATGCCACCCCATAGACTGCAACCCACCAGGTTCCTCTGTCCCTGAGATTCTCCAGGCAAGAACGCTGGAGTGGGTTGCCATTTCCTTCTCCAATGCATGAAAGTGAAACGTAAAAGTGATGTCGCTCAGTCATGTCTGACTCTTAGCGACCCCGTGGACTGCAGCCCACCAGACCTCTGTCCCTGGGATTCTCCAGTCAAGAACACTGGAGTGGGGTGCCATTTCCTTCTCCAGTGCACGCATGCATGCTAAGTCACTTCAGTCGTGCGACCCCATGGACAGCAGCCCAGCAGGCTCCTCTGTCCACGGGATTCTCTAGGCAAGAATATTGGAGTGGGTTGCCATTTCCTTCTCCCTAGATTCCACACATATGTGTTAATACATGACATTTGTTTTTCTGATTTACTTCACTCTGTATGACAGACTGTAGGCCTGACTTGCATTCTAACAGGCATCACAAAGATGGTTTGGGTGCCCGACATCAGTGTGAACTCAGATTTGTTTCTGTGTCTAGCCGGTCCTTAGAATCTCTTGTTTTCACCTTGGCCCTCAGGGAGGGACAGGGAATCATCCTGAATATGCTGTGGTGCCGTTGCAGGACGCTTCCTCCTGAGGGTCTGGCTTTTCCTGCTCTGAAAGCTGACCCAGGTCCAGAAACTGGACAACAGATTTTAAGTTCTTATTGAGGTACTTCCCTCAGCCCCCTTAAGTTCTTTTGACTGTATAGACTGAATGATAACCTTGTTGCCTGCCTGCCTAGACTCTTGTCCTTCTGAATGCCATGTTCTCCAGCCATTCCCATGTTCCCTCTGGGTCAGGCTCTGCAGCCACCATGCTGGCTCTGCTCCTTGTCACAATCATCGCAGCCACCTTGCTTCTGATCTGTGCCCTCTGGCCCCTCTTAGTCTGAGACTCTGTCATCCCACCGTCAAGGGATCTTGCTCTATGGCAGTGTCCCATGGCCTCAGGCCTGGCCACAGAGAGCCACCCAGTTGTGCTGCTGCCTCTCCCGCCAATGTGTCTTACTCTTGCTAAACAAAGTGTCCTCCAGCCCTCCTTCCCGTGCAACATAGTCGGTGGGTTCTCTGACCCTTTGCAATAGACCCATTTTAGCATGCTCGCTTCTCTGGGCCTTGGATCCCTTCTCTACCACTTGCCATGGCAATCCTGGCATTTCTCTTTCACTTAGTATGGATTATTGCTTTTTCCAGGCTTTGGGGAACCAACCTAGCAGCATATTTGAATAATCTTTCAGGGGCTTTGCCAGGGTATCAATCTTCTGTCAAGGAGTGTGTTCTCATGTTGATAACGTCTCTCTCTGCCAACTTCATATTCGGTTTCTCTTGATTCGACAGCTCCCAGTCCCAGTCCCAGTCCCATCTGTATTCTCCTAGCTTCTGTCAGGCCACACTGGTGGGGCTCACAGCTCCTTCATCCCATAAGTCCTTTCTTCCCTTGGTAGCCTCAGCCCATCCCTGGCCAGGTGATGTTGTGACCTGACCAGTTATTGACCAGGCAGGGGAGGGTTGTGACTTGACCAGTTATGGGCCCAGGAGGGGAGGTGGGAATAGATTGTCTTCAAGCAGCAGAGACAGACTCACACCTGCAGGCCAGCATTTGGGGATCTGGCAGGGTTTCAGGATTGCAGTGCAGGTACAGCAGGGCCATCAGTCGGCCCCACGGGGAGCTCCAGACACGTCACGATCCCTCTCTAAGTCTCGCCTGTTTCCTGGCCAGGCCCTTGTCCTTGGCTTGCACACCTGCCAAATCGAGAATTCGGTCCTCTCTGGAGCTCTGTTCCTCCCACTGCTGCCCTGGGCCAGGCCTCAGCTGCTCTGCCCTCTGGCTGAAGGAGATGGAGTCTCTACGTACTACCAAGGATGCCCCTCTAATGTGTCTCTTTGCCTTAAATAGGCAAGTAATTGTCCTCAGCCTCTTGCTGTCTTCGGTTGTCGAGATGGCTCATCCTTGGAGGGGTGAGGGTGCGTGCTGGGCAGAGGGAATTGTGATGCAATCCCAGCGAGGCCTCAGCCCATCCCATGGGAACCTCTGGGGCTTCAATGGTCCTTCCGAATTAGCTCAAATTGAGGGACAGAGGCTGAAGCCACCCCTGCCAGCACTGACTCCTTACTGCTTGTGTGTTACCTCCAGGAGCTGATTTAACCTTGGTTAGTTACTTCCTGTGGATGGAGGGCAGTTCCTGGGGAGAGTTTTAGGTTTGGGCAATCGAGGGGTAAAAAGCACACGGCATCCACTGACCCTGAGTATAAAGAGGAGAGCCTCAGATAAGAGAATGGCTCCTGGAAGATGAATTGACAGGACCTGCTGACCCGAGAGCATAGAGGGCTCTCACTGAAGAAACATTCAACATCGCCTCCGTGCTAGATACAGATTATGGACGTGAAAGGTCCTTGACCTTGAGATTGAAAACAGACACCAATGGAGAAGTCAGGATGTGCCAGAATTTCAGTCTGCTGCCTGAGCAGAGGAATGTGGCTAAGCAGTAAAGGAACCCTTTTGTGTAGCTGGAGCTTCTCATTAGCTTCAGAGCTTGTATTTTTCCTCCCTCAAGAGATGCTCAGATCCCTACAGAAACAGAGACAAATTTCCTGGAGCACTGGGAAGGACAGAGCTGCTCCGTTGGAACCTGACCCATCAGTGGTCACACACACAGAGTCCCCACTCCCCTGCTGCTCTGTCCTGTCTTCCTGAATTGCACTACCTGTGAGGACCGGACATCTCAACGGTACCCTGCAGGGACAGTACGTCCCGGCAGAGGTAAAGCCCTCCCAAGTGACAGTGATGGGCTGAGAGGCCTCATCTTCTGTCCATGAAGGAAATGCCAAGGAAGCCCCGGTGCGTGCTAAGTCACTTCAGTCATGTCTGACTCTCTGCGACCCCATGGACTGCCAGGTGCCTCTGTCCATAGGGATCCTCCAGGCAAGAATACTGGAGTGGGTTGCCATGCCCTCCTCCAGGGATCTTCCAGACCCAGGGATGGAACCTGTGTCCCTAATGTCTCCTGCATTGGCAGGTGGGTTCTTTACTACTAGCGTCACCTGGGAAGCCTAAGGAAGCCCCCAGACTCTGCAAACAGAATGTAGGAAGTGTCCCCATGTAAGCTGCCACCAGATGGCAGCAGGCGCTCAGCCCAGGNTCCTCCAGGGATCTTCCAGACCCAGGGATGGAACCTGTGTCCCTAATGTCTCCTGCATTGGCAGGTGGGTTCTTTACTACTAGCGTCACCTGGGAAGCCTAAGGAAGCCCCCAGACTCTGCAAACAGAATGTAGGAAGTGTCCCCATGTAAGCTGCCACCAGATGGCAGCAGGCGCTCAGCCCAGGCTAGGGAGAGGTTGAGTACTGGGGTGTGTTGGGGTCCCAGAGACACATGCCAGAAGAGGTGGGAGGAGCAAAGATCAGCTAATGACAACGCTCTAGGAGTCCGTGAAACCAGGGGGTCGACGTGCGGGCAGTTGCCCTGGCTACGTGCTCCTGGATTCACACATTCACTGCTTGACGGCTGTGCCTCTTCGCGCGGTCCCCTTGAGTCCCTGCCTGTGGCTCAGTGTGGACCCTGCAGTCACAAACCTTAATGTCACGACTGCCCCTTAGAGCATCCCAGGTCTTGCTGAGTCTTGCTTTCTCTCCGTCCTTTCACTGAGCCTCACAGGAGCTGTCCCTTCAGCTGTGAAGTTGGCCCTTCTCCCAGGACCCACGGGGACACTGTCTCAGCCCCTCAGTCTCTCGCCTCAGGAGAGAGCAGAGGGGGGCCTCACCCTGATTCCACCTTGGCAGGCAGGAACGGGTGCCCGTGATAAGTTCAGGTGGCTTCCTGCTGCGCGCTGTGTGCTTCCTACCCCTCCAAGTCCTGGGCGGATTCCTGGTGATGATACTGGGAGCAGCCTCTAGGCCAGGGGAGGAGCCTGGGTGGTCCACCCCCACCCCCACCGCCATCTAGAAGCCAGAGGGAAACCCCGCTCAGTGACTGGAGTACACTGTCAGGCACTGATGCAATAGCGAGGGGAACAGAGTGGACATGGCCCAGGGGCACAGGGCCAGGGGTCAAGGGAAGCCCCCACCCCAGGCAGGGAGCCAGGCAAGAAGTGGGTGCTCAGACCTAGCGGCTGGAGCTCAGGCTGGCCTCCTGGAGCTTTTGTGGCCCTGCTGGGGCATGACCACACCTATGATGCCAAGAAACAGCTGGCGAAGGAACNTGACAAGCAAAATGGAGGCAGAAGGGGTGAAGAAAGTTGCCAGAAGTTCCACAGCTGGTAAGTAGCAAAGCTGGGACCACAGCCAGGCCGTCAGTTTCAGGGACGGTGCTGTTGACCACGATGAGCCCAGCTCGATGCATGCGGGCAGCCACCAGGAAACACACCTGCTTCCGTGGTCATCTGATCAGCTCAGACCCATCACTCTTTGCTGGGAACTGACTCGGGCTGCAAATTTGGAGAGATGGAAGGGTGTTGGGAGTTGGAAAATGATAATTTTTCTGGTTTCCGCATCAGACCTTGAGTCTTATTTTATCCCTGTAAAGCCTAGGTCAAANCAGGAAACACACCTGCTTCCGTGGTCATCTGATCAGCTCAGACCCATCACTCTTTGCTGGGAACTGACTCGGGCTGCAAATTTGGAGAGATGGAAGGGTGTTGGGAGTTGGAAAATGATAATTTTTCTGGTTTCTGCATCAGACCTTGAGTCTTATTTTATCCCTGTAAAGCCTAGGTCAAATCAAGAGGTAGAGAGAATTCTTTAGTGATGAATCCTGTACAGGAAGTTCCCAACATCTCTAGGCTCCCATTGTCGGTAACCACACCATTCCCACTCAGTTGCCTGATAGGGGATGAAGACTGGGGCTCAAATACTTCCAGGTACAAAGAGAACACCTACCCTGCATTCCTGTAAGGTCTTCCATTTGAAAAAAATCCCTAAACAGGCTCATTAATAAATTCTTCCTTGCAGCTTGATTCTGCGGCATGACCATATTATAAAGGATGCGTGTGTTCTCTGTAGGGAGGGGAAAGAAATAAGTCATCCCATTGTTTCACCCAGTGCTTAACAAAAAAGTCTCACAAAGTTTACAGAATTTAAAAGTGAAACATTTGTGGTTTGGGTCTTTACGTAGAAGTCCACCACACTTCTGGGTGAGTCAGCTCTTTGTCTGGATGGCCCCTGTGTATCAGAGCTTCATGAGAAGCCCCTGACTTCTTCAGGTCTGCAGGTTTCCAGACACTGGGTTTCTAAAGCATAGAAGAGCCCGTGGTTTTACCGCTTCCCTTGGTGTCCATACATTTTATTCTGAGTGAAGACAGGAAAAGGCCCCTATGAAATCTCACCACCACCAAAAGCAGGAAATGTATGAGCCGAGTTCACAGTACCTTCACCTTCGTGCCCACGGCTGAGAAGACTGGCCTGGTGGGCTGGCTTCCTGCCTTCTCTGCTGGATTCTGGAGGATATAAATGACACGATGAGAGAAGACAGGCTCCTACCCTCCCTCCCTCCACTCAGTGTCCACATGGCAGTTTGCAGAGAGAAAGCAAACAGTTGTTCTTTCTGTCTGCAAATCGTCCGGTTGCAAGGCGAGAAAGTAAAAACTGCAGTTTGCTGTGTCATCTCTGCAACTGTTACAAAAAGCCTGGCATCTGGAAAATCTGGTAGCCTGGTTGCAGCATCGTGAGTTAATGGAGGCCCCCTACCACCTACATCCTGTGAAATATGAGGGCCCCCTAACCACACAAGATACCTTGTGCTGACAGGCTCTTGTCTCCTGACTCAAAAAATCTTCCCCTTCAGCCCAGGACATGTAGGGCTTGCAGTTAACCTGTTGTGGGAACATACAGAATAAGTATGTGGTTTTCGTCCCCAGTGCCCGACGGATCCTCAGAACCCTTGGGATTT
>SJYA01001562.1:0-51462 GCA_006410615.1 Neotragus moschatus | reverse complement strand
GTGGGTGGGGGCGGGGGGGGGGGGGGGGGGGGGGGGGGCGGGGGGGGGGGGGTTGATAAAGTAAACCAAACCAAAGGGAAAGTAACTTTCTTTCGAAGATGCTCATGAGATGGTCAGGTGGGGGTGCTCCAGAGGGCCCAGGCGAACTTGCCTGTGGAGGCTGATTTGGCTGCCTGGGCCCCCAAGGACTTGTTCAGGTGGTGAGGGGTGGGGAGGAAGAAGCCCTGACAAGCGTTACGGTGTGAGGCAGGAAAGAGAATCTGGTTTCTTGTCTAGTGTGAGTCCAGCCTGAATTGAAGGCTGGCTCCATCACTTACCAACTGTGCCATCCTGAACAAATCACTTGACATTTCAGAGGTAACCTAAATAGAGACAATGATACCAATCCCTAGAATTTCGATAAAGATTGAAGATAATGTATAAAAAGGCTAATCGACATAGGCAAAGGCTAACTTTCCATCATCATTAATGCAAATTTTTTAATTATGAAAATTTTAAATTCTTGGGAAAATATTTTAAGCTTAGTAATGGACAATACTGGCAAAGGTGTGATCGAGCAGGCACCTTCATATAGTTTTGGTAGGGGTATAATTAGTACAATAGCTGCAAAAGACAGCTAGGCATTAAAAAACAGTTTTTTAATGCATATACCTTTTGATATAGCAATTCCACTGCTCTGAATTAAGCTTATGAATATATCAATTTTTAATTAGGATACTGGATTGATTGCTATAGTACCCAAAATAACAGTGGCTTAAATACAGTAGAGACATATTTCTTTCTGGAACATAACAGCTCAGCTTATCTAAGGCTGGGATGATGTGTGTAGGAGAACAGGAAGTTGTGACTCTGTGGTGTTGAGAGGTCTAGGTTCCATATTTTTTGCTCTACCAATGGCAGAAGGCAGCGCCCCACTACCTGGGAAAGGAATGGGGGACATGCCTCTTCTTTTTAAGCCACAACCCTAGAGTCCCATTCATCACTTCTGTTGTATCCCACCAGCTAGAACTTAATCATATGTTCGTACTTAAACGCAGGGGTGTTGGAAAGTGTAGTCTTTATTCTGGCCAGCCATGTGCTACTGAAATCCAGGGGCTATATGACTAAAGAAAGTAGAGGAGTTTGATTAACAGGGACCACTGAACAATCTCCGATACAACACTCATATACACAGGCCTAGATGTAGGCATAAGAGAATTCATTGAAGCATTTTTTATAATTGGAAAAGCCCTAGAAACAATATCTACAAGTCCAACATTGATTAGAGAATGATACATTTATTCAGTGGAATATTACACAGCTATTAAAAATGAAAGCGGCAGATATTTATCTTCTAATGAGGAAAGAGATCCAAGGTATAGGAAGTGAAAAAAGGGAGGTGTGAAACTATTAAATACAATGTGAAGGTATATATATATGTGAATGAGGTCCTCACAATTAATGGAAGTATATATTTCAGAGCAGAATGAAAAGGGCAGTTGGGCAAATTTCACGTTCCATTTCTCATCCTTCTGAATAAAGTTCTTACCATGCGTATATAAAGTGGTTTATCAGTTGGGGTACAAATACTTAGATTTTTTTCATTTCCAGTATGTCATGCAGGCACCCACCTGCTGGAAGCCCAACACCCTCTTCTTGAGGCCTTAGTTTGCCCTGTGGACTTAAGGGGATTCAGTCTGAAGGGCCAGCCTTCTTCCCAGTGTCAGGCAGAGACTGGGGTGTGGGTGCTGCCTCTATGACTAACGTGGCATTGTCGTGACACAAGCAGGTCCTGGGCCACCCAGTGTGACCTGCCCCGGGCCCTGTGACCACCCGGGCTGGGGTGATATCCAGCCTGTCCAGGTCTGGACATGGGGTCCCCAAGGTTCCGGCCTTTCTACGTTACAGTCGTGTATTCTGCTGTTGTTTCCTAAGCATGAGTGTTATGCCAACTTTTGCAAGTCTGTGGGATTTTCTAGCCCAAGACACACACGAGAGAAATGGTCTCAAGCCTCCTGTAGAAAGATACTGAATTAGAGTATATCAACTCTTTTTTTCTAATGAACTTCTCCTTGGGTCTGTGATTCCTTTTGTCAACAGGGAACCTGGGTAATGACCACCCTAGTCCATTAAAAAGTTCTAATACTATAGTGAAGTGAAACGAAGTGAAAGTCGCTCAGTCGTGTCTGACTCTTTGTGACCCCCATGGACTATACAGTCCATGAAGCTCTCCAAGAGAGTTCTGGAGTGGGTAGCCTTTCCCTTCTCCGGGAGATCTTCCCAACCCAGGGGTCGAACCCAGGTCTCCCGCATTGCAGACGGATTCTTTACCAGCTGAGCCACAAGGGAAGCCAATTCATTCTCCAATGGATCTTCCCGACCCAGGAATCGAACCAGGATCTCCTGCATTGCAGGTGGATTCTTTATCAACTGAGCTATCAGGGAAGTCCAGTCCATCATCAAGTCACGTTTTCATCTCTCATAATACTTAGAGCCCCAATTTTTTTACCTGCGTGATAATGTTCAAAAATTAAAAGCATGACTTTCTTACTAATACAGGATAAACCCATGTCCAAAACTTCATTCAGTTCACTCATTAAGAAGGGAAACAACAAAACTGTGAGGCTGGTTCTCAGAGCTCTGGAGTCATTGGGGTTTACATAATTGTACTAAAGAAGGAATATTGGCTACATAGGTTTGATACAAATCTCATTAACATCCTCCAGGCAATTAGTCTTCACCTCTGAGGTTATCTTTTCTCCTAGACAGGAATCATTTGCTACACAACTCTACAAGACAACTTTTAGCTTCAGGTTCTGAACCCTTAATTAATAGGAAATAGAGTACTCAAACAAATAGGATGTTCTCCTAGAATGTTAAGTAATTCTTGGGTGAGCCGGTTAAACAGTATTTCAGTGTAGCATTGAAAGGACACACAGATAAGCCCTTAGCCTTGTTTTCAGGTTCTGGGTAGTTCTTCTTAATGCTGGTCAGGTAACCCTTATAGTCACAGTACCCAGTCAAGGGCACAGCCTCGTTGCCCTGGGGCAATGACTAAACACATCCACCAAGGCGCAGAAAGTGGGGGTAGGGTACCAGTGGAGAAGGGTCAAACTTTCCAGTCCTGTCCACAAGGTCCAGTGTTTTGACCACAAGGCCGTGCGTGTGTGCTAAGTCGCTTCTGCCATGTCTCTTTGGGACCCTATGGACTGTAGCCCACCAGGCTCCTCTGTCTGTGGGATTCTCCAGGCAAGAATACTGGAGTGGGTGGCCATTTTCTCCTCCAGGGGATCTTCCCGACCCAGGGATTGAACCCACTTCCCTTGCAGTTCCTGCATTGCAGGCAGTTTCTTCACCACCAAGCCACTAGGGAAGCCCCGACCACAAGGCCCTTCCCGGTTAATCAGACCGTCCTCCTGCCGGTCTGCTCTCCAGGCTCCCCAAGTTCTCCCAGCTCAGGGCCCAGAAGAGCGGGTCCCTTCTCTGAACCCCTACGTGGCTCTGGATGTTCCTCGTGGCCCTTTCTGCCAGCGACTTCTCTATAATTAGGAATGCACAAATGTGCTGTCGTTTAAGAGTACTGGCTTTTTTGTTATTTCCTGCGGCCCCTACAGCATCCACAAAGTGCCCACATGTAGCAAAGGATTAGCAGACATGCTTAATACACACCTCGTGTATCATCAGAGGCCCCGGGAGCCTTCTACAGACGTGTCCTTCCCTGCCCCTCTGCCTTTCCTCCCCTCCTTGACTGCCCTTCCTTGTCGCAGCTCTTCTCCAGCCAGCCTCTGAGACTCCATCCTGTGCCGCATCCTCCAGCGAAGTTTCTTCTCCGTACTCACAAGGCATCTTCCTTTCCCAGGTTTTTCTCTGTACCTGGGCCTCCGCCTCCCTCCGCTCTGTCACAAGTCACTCACACTTCATGCTGCCAGCCCAAGGGTCTTGGGCTCCCAGAAACGTGGGCCAGGTCTTAGCACCTCTGTGCTCATCACAGTGTTTTGCACCTGGTGATGCTAAGCGAATGCTCCTGGGCTCAAAGAAGAGCCGTGTGAGTTCCGGGGTGGCTGCTCCTGACTTTGGCAGCAAATTCTTCCTGGTTTGTTGTTGGCGGTGCTCTAGGGGCCATCTATCACTTGCAGGAGTTGGGCCTCTGAGGGGTTTGGGGGGCACCTGTTGTCTGTCCTTTCTTGCACTCATGGGGGGCCTGTGGTCAATGGTCAGCCTCAGCTGGAGCAGGTCCCTTCCTGCTCAGTCAGCAGCTCATCTCTTTCTCGGTTGGGGGAGGGGGTTGGCTAAGGCAGCTGCTGCCTTTGCTGTGGGGCCAGCGTGCAGCCGCACCGGACTCGGAGCCTGGACCTGATGCAGAGGAAAGCGTCCCTCAGTGTACTTTTGGGAAGCACATTGACGCCCCTGAGCTTCTGCTCAACCAAGGCCCGCCTGCCCTCCCCCTGCAGCTGGCTTCTCCAGGGGAAGCAGTGGGGCTTTGCGGCAGAGCAGCCCTAGATACAAGTCACTCAGCGTGTGGTCCACGGACCGGCAGCATCAGCATAGCCCCGAGCTGCTGAGACATGCAGAATCTAGGGCAATACCAGACATCCTGAATCAGAAGCTGCAGTGAGGGAGATCCCTGAGTCGTGCAAAGGCCAAGAAAGTGTGGGAAGCAGGCTATGGCCAGCCCTCGGGCTCATCAGTGAGTGCTGAGCCCCACTGGCCCAGGCCCAGGAGCTGAACTTGTGACACCTGGCGTGGAAGGTCCTGACAATTCGATCGGGAGTGCTCTAAGGTCCTAACACTGGGGCTTGGACAGCATTTTGATTGCTCTGTGGCGGGAGACTGGAAATGCTCAAATGCTGTTCTCTTCTTTATCCGCAGGGAAGAGGAATCAATACCCTACTTTATTAATAGTTGGGCTGTAACCCAGTATCCTCTTTGCAGAGCTGCAAAGGTTAGGAGCCTGCAGCCACCGTCCCTCATCCCACTCCTGAGTCCCCATGTCAGGATGCACAGGCAGACAAAGCTGAGGGCAGAGCTGGACGCTGAGGACTGTCATAAACAGATGGGGATGTGGGTTCGGTGAGCCGCAGCCCTCCCCTGGAGCACGGGCTGGGGCGGGCTGGGCGCGGCAGTGCACCCTCACCTCCAGGCAGTCCCTTCGTGCCTGCTGGCAGAGCGCTGAGTCCTCAGTGAATGTCTTGTCCTTGTCTGTTCAACTATCCATAGAAACTTTCTTTTGAGATACTTTCATTTTTTCTGAACTCCTTTACTGAGGTACAATTGACATACCATGAAATTCACCCATTTTAATTGTACAATTCAGTGACTGTCAGTACCTTTACAGGCTTGTGCACTGTCCCAAAATCTAACGTCAGAACATGCCCTCTACCCCAGAGAGGAACCTGAAGCCCATTGCAGTCACTCCCCTTTCCCACCCCTGGCACCTGGCACCACTAATCTCCTTTCTCTCTCCCCTTCTCTCTCATCCCCTTCCCTCAGTGTCCACAACAGTCTGGGTTCAGTCACTTTTCTCACCCAGATTTCCCAGTTTCCCCCACAGGGCTCAGCACTGGATGCTTTCCCCTATCAGGGGAAGGAATGATTTAGAAATGCCTGGAATTTAGATTTCGAAGATAATTTAGACGTTCTTGGCATGTAGTAGACGTGTCATACATATTTTAGAAGGAAAACAAAATATCTGCCTTTTAAGTGTTTTCTGTGCATTTTGTGAGCATTTTTGTGCATTAAATGTTTCAAGTGCGTTTTGTAAGAAGGGGGAGTGGTGAGCTCAAAGAAATGAGCCCTTGAGTGGGGATGTTTCAGACCCGGTGGCCTCCACTAACCACCATCAAGCGTGGGAGAGCTGATGGGCTTGTTGCTCACCAGGACATGGAGCCTCCTCAAACTTGTCAGCAAGTCATCAGAGCTAGAAACATGCCGCTCAGCTTCCACCCCTGACTCTGGGCCAGGCCGGTGATGGGGGTGGGGGCAGTCAAGGAGCTCCTGCCTTGCCTGGGCCTCCTGCTGTCACCAGTTCTCTCTGGCTCCACAGTTTCCCTGTTTCTGCAGCCTTCCGGGCCCTCTGCTGTGGACGTTCATTGCTCTGAGTGTCAGGCATCTGCTTCAGCCCTTTATTCAGAAGTCAGAAACCTCCTCCTCCCTTTGGGCAGCACTCACCTCCCTGTGACATGTATTAAGTGATTGCCTTTCTGCTCCAGACTCACCCTTTCCTATGATGCCTTGGGACTTCATACTTTCCCTGCTCACCTATGCAGAGAGGAGGCATTAAAGGGACTCCAAGAAGGTAAAAGCCTGCCTAGGGCTTTCTGTCTCCTTGCTTCCCCTCCCCTCAGCTTTATTGAGATATAATTGATATTCAACATCGTGTAAGTTTAATGTGTATGGCATGTTGATTTAATACACTCATATCTTGCAAAAGAATTACTACCATAGTATTGGCAAGCACCAGTATTATCCTTATTATTTTTTAAAACTTTATAGCTATAATTTACATGCCATAAAATTCACATATGTAAAGTGTACCTTTCAATAACTGCTAGTATTATTGACAATTGTGGTACCATGCCACAATCTTATCTTACCGCATTTCCATCTGCCCATAACCAGAGCCGGTGAGCAATCGCTCCCCATCTGAGACAACCACCAGTCTCCTTTCTGTCTCTGGATTTATCTTTTCTGGACATTCGTAAAAGTAGAAGCACACAATCTGTGTCCTGTGGGTCTGGCTTCTTTCACTTAGTGTAATATTTTTGACGTTGTTTCATGTATAAGCAGGCAGCAGGACTTTGTTCCTTTTTTACTGTTGAATAGTATGTACTCCAGGGGGAAATACCACATTTGTTTATCTATCAGCAGCAACACAGTCCCTATTCAGCCGCAGCTGAATCCATTAGCAGTTTTTCCAACCCTCGTTGAACCAGCTGTATTGCATCCCCCTCAGAGATACCAGGGCTTCCCAGGTGGCTCAGTGGTAAAGAATTCACCTGCAGTGCAGGGGATATGAGTTCCATCCCTGGGTTGGGAAGATCCCCTGGAGAAGGAAATGGGAACCCACTCCAGTATTCTTGCCTGGGAAATCCCATGGACAGAGGAGCCTGGCGGGCTGTAGTGCATGGGGTCACAAAGAGTAGTAGAGGTCTCAAAGATAGCAACGACTGAGTGACTAACCAACAACAGGGATACCACCCAGCGGGCGCCCCCTCCTCAGAAGTCTGGTTCCCAGAGCCCGGGGTCCCTTCTTTCAATTTCTAAGTTTCAATAATTTCAATACCTTCCTTCTCTTCCCCAGTCCTAGGGTTTAATGGCTGTTTCAGGCAGTTTGCTAACTCCGCAACCCACTAGAATTCTCTTTGTATCTTCCCAGGTCCTCAATTAACAAATTTATAAGAGTTGAATTCTAAAGAAAGCTGAGTGCCAAAGAACTGATGCTTTTGAACTATGGTGTTGGACAAGACTCTTGAGAGTCCCTTGGACAGCAAGGAGATCCAACCAGTCTATCCTCAAAGACGTCAACCCTGAATATNTTGCCTTTCTGCTCCAGACTCACCCTTTCCTATGATGCCTTGGGACTTCATACTTTCCCTGCTCACCTATGCAGAGAGGAGGCATTAAAGGGACTCCAAGAAGGTAAAAGCCTGCCTAGGGCTTTCTGTCTCCTTGCTTCCCCTCCCCTCAGCTTTATTGAGATATAATTGATATTCAACATCGTGTAAGTTTAATGTGTATGGCATGTTGATTTAATACACTCATATCTTGCAAAAGAATTACTACCATAGTATTGGCAAGCACCAGTATTATCCTTATTATTTTTTAAAACTTTATAGCTATAATTTACATGCCATAAAATTCACATATGTAAAGTGTACCTTTCAATAACTGCTAGTATTATTGACAATTGTGGTACCATGCCACAATCTTATCTTACCGCATTTCCATCTGCCCATAACCAGAGCCGGTGAGCAATCGCTCCCCATCTGAAACAACCACCAGTCTCCTTTCTGTCTCTGGATTTATCTTTTCTGGACATTCGTAAAAGTAGAAGCACACAATCTGTGTCCTGTGGGTCTGGCTTCTTTCACTTAGTGTAATATTTTTGACGTTGTTTCATGTATAAGCAGGCAGCAGGACTTTGTTCCTTTTTTACTGTTGAATAGTATGTACTCCAGGGGGAAATACCACATTTGTTTATCTATCAGCAGCAACACAGTCCCTATTCAGCCGCAGCTGAATCCATTAGCAGTTTTTCCAACCCTCGTTGAACCAGCTGTATTGCATGCCCCTCAGAGATACCAGGGCTTCCCAGGTGGCTCAGTGGTAAAGAATTCACCTGCAGTGCAGGGGATATGAGTTCCATCCCTGGGTTGGGAAGATCCCCTGGAGAAGGAAATGGGAACCCACTCCAGTATTCTTGCCTGGGAAATCCCATGGACAGAGGAGCCTGGCGGGCTGTAGTGCATGGGGTCACAAAGAGTAGTAGAGGTCTCAAAGATAGCAACGACTGAGTGACTAACCAACAACAGGGATACCACCCAGCGGGCGCCCCCTCCTCAGAAGTCTGGTTCCCAGAGCCCGGGGTCCCTTCTTTCAATTTCTAAGTTTCAATAATTTCAATACCTTCCTTCTCTTCCCCAGTCCTAGGGTTTAATGGCTGTTTCAGGCAGTTTGCTAACTCCGCAACCCACTAGAATTCTCTTTGTATCTTCCCAGGTCCTCAATTAACAAATTTATAAGAGTTGAATTCTAAAGAAAGCTGAGTGCCAAAGAACTGATGCTTTTGAACTATGGTGTTGGACAAGACTCTTGAGAGTCCCTTGGACAGCAAGGAGATCCAACCAGTCTATCCTCAAAGACGTCAACCCTGAATATTCATTGGAAGGACTGACGCTAAATCTGAAGCTCCAATACTTTGGCCACTTTATGTGGAGAGCCCATTCATTAGAAAAGACCCTGATGCTGGGAAAGACTGAAGGTGGGAGGAGAAGGGGACGACAGAGGATGAGGTGGTTGGATGGCATCACCAACGCGATGGACATGAGTTTGAACAAGCTCTAGGAGTTGGTGATGGACAGGGAAGCCTGGCATGCCGCAGTCCACGGGGCTGCAAAGAGTCGGACACGACTGAGCAACTGAACTGACTGACGCATAGAAACTCTTTCCCGAAATTCCTCGCCATTCATGGAACTGCAGCTGCTGTGATTGCAGCCTGTGGTCCGAGTGGGGACAAACAGCCCTGCTGCCTCCTGCCTCCTCGGTGCCTGTCCGTCCAGAGGTGAGCGTGGCTGTCAGGTGGACCAGTCAGAGTCCTTCCCGGTGGTTTTGTTTAACTGAAGCTTCGCTAAAGGAGTGAGTGCTGTCTTCTCTATTGGTGATGTGGGTGATGATCGGCCTGGGAGCTGTCTGAGCCGGGACGAAGCAGGCCTGAAAGGACACAGCTGGCAATAGCGGCAGAGGGGTGCAGATCTGAGGACCTGCAGAAAATGCCTCCTCTGAATCCTGGAACCCCAGTTCCAAAGGGTGATCCATGGAACGGCCCTGATTCTGCTTCTCAAGCCTGACTGTGTGAGCCAACCTCAGTCTTTCTACGGAACTCCACTCCCTCCCCTCATGCCCCTAACCTAGCCAAGCTGGAAGGAAGTCACCAGGCAGTCTATGCCTCCCTGAAGGCAGAGCATCCCTATAAATTATTTTGAAATTCTTCTGCATGGAAGGTTTGTTCCTCCTCGCCCGTTTATTTATGTTTCTAATCATTTCCTTTACTTTTTTTGGTGTTGCTTTGCAGTCTGTTTTTTTGAATTTATTGAAGTATAGTTGACTTATAATGTATTAGTTTCTGGTATACAGCAAAGTGATTCAGCTACATATATTTATATTCCTTTTCTTATTCTTTTGCATTATGTTTTATCACAGGATATTGACTATAGTTCCCTGTGCTATACAGTAGGCCCTTGTTGTTTATCCACCATTCTCTATATAATAGCTTGCATCTGCTAATACTAAACTCCCAATTAATCCCTCCATTACCCCTTCCCCTGGCAACCACAAATCTGTTCTCTAATCATTTCTTTATATCAATATGGACTCATGGAAATTCATTTCATACCTTGCGTTATAATCTAGCCCTAGATTTTTTGTTGTCAAGTTGTACTAACTTTGCTCATTGGGAGTTCTTTCACTTCCCCGCTCTGTCCCTTTTATAGAACCCCCCATCTCCACCCTACCCCCATCATTGTGAGGTGGGTAACTTTTGCTTTGTTTTGCTTTTTCAGTACTTCCTTACTTTCTGGCACTCCAAGGCACTTCCAGCTTATCTTGGAAATTTCCTGCTGCAGTCCTGGGATCAGCCCGTTTTCTCCTAGGAGCCCTGGTTCCGTTTATTAGAGACTAGTTCTAGCCACCAAGATCAAGGGGCCAGGTGTGCTCAGGTAGTTAGCATTCATCCCTACATTATAGAGAAAGAAACTGCAGCTTGGCGAAACAAAATAATTAGCTCAGAGTCACGTGGCTACTTTACTCCTGCCTCTCATTGGAAAGCACCTGTCTGCCTCCCCTTCCTAATTGTTAATCTCGAACTAAGCACTGTGTGTCCAGGGGAACTGCAGGAGAAGAGACGTCGTACCCGTGCGTGCTGCTGCTGCTTGTACAGGTAAAGCGCTGCGCTCACGTGGGTGAGGTTACTGTTATTACTGCCTCATTTTGTTCTCTTACGAAAGAAAGTCTCTGAGTGTGTCTGCTCCGGAGCCCCAGGCACATGCCATGGGCTGTTAGGATTTTTTTCCAGCCTCCTCTGTGTTTACCCCCAGCTGGACCCAAGGTGCTCAGAGAGTCTCTGGCAGGCGCCAGTAGCCCTGGGGTCACAGTGGGTCAGCTCCACCGCCTGCCATCTGGCCTTCCTCTTCCACCTGGGCTGCAACCCCCTGCCAGGGTGGGAGGTGGGGCTAACGCCTGGAAAGTGCTAGAAGGCTGTGCCCCCTGATGAAGTGAAGACAGGAGACTTGAGAAACGAAAAGCCAACCAGCCAGAGGAAGTGGGAGAGCTGCGGGCCCACCGGCAGGGCTGGGGTCTCTGCTCCCTGCTCACTGACACCTGCCCAGGGTGGGCTGCCTACTCAGGGCAGCCTGGACACCCCTAAGAACAGCCTTGCAGCCCCTGAGCACATCACTCCTCTGTGGGCCCCTCGAGGCTGGGCATCCCCTCTCCCAGTAATTCATTCCCTTCCAGCCAGGGCTTTCCTTGGCTTCTCGTGTTTTACATAGAAGAAAGGCTATGTCTAAGCCCTGCAGCCTTTGACAGGCTCCCAGACTCAGACCTGCTCTCCGCATCCATCACGGCCATGGCTCTGCCCTCAGCCCAGAAGGTGGCCGGAGGACTGAGCACCACAGCACAGAGCCTGGGGGTGGGCAGCGATGGCTCACATGCTGGGCGTCTGGAGCCCAGAGCTCCGGGTTGGCTGCTGTGAGCAACATGGAGACCAAACCCCTACAGGATGGGCATGTACTAGGCAGGTGGTGCCGCAGAAGTGTCCTTTCTCTGCTCAAGCCTTCTGTAGTATGGGACCACCTTTCTCTTCCTTCCCTAGTATCTCAGCTAGTAAATAAAGAATCCACCTGCAATGTGGAAGACCTGGGTTTCATCCCTGGGTTGGGAAGATCCCCTGGAGAAGGGAAAGGCTACCCACTCCAGTATTCTGGTCTGGAGAATTCCATGGTCTGTATAGTCGCAAAGAGTCAGACACGACTGAGCGACTTTCACTTTCTCCTCATACCAAGGGGATACTCCAACAGAAAGAGAGCCAAGGACTCATCAGGCATGGGGGAGACAGACCAATTTTCAAGCAAAGTTTTGCCAAGAAGGTGGGGAGCTGGAGGCCAGTGGAAGCAGCAGCTGCAGAAGCCTCTCGGCAGAAAGCAGTGCGGAATAGTTCACCCCCTCCCAGCAAGAGGCCCTGACCTGGGCTCAGCGGGTCTGAGAGGGGGTCCCAGGGCTCTGGCTGAAGGTGCAGCTTTCCTCCCCTCCCCCTTTGGAGATGGAGCCACCTCCTTGGCTCAGAGCGGCCTGAGGAGCATCTCCTGCAGGCCTGAGGTCGGGTGCAGAGACTGCACCAGCACCCGGCCAGGGCACATGTCGAGCCAGCCCCTTGTGTTCTCTCTCCTTCTCCAGGACATGTATTCTTTCATCCACACGTTTTTCCTTCTCCAACCATTTGCCAAGAGCCTGCTGTGTGCTGGGCACAAAGTCAGGTGCAAAAGCACCGTCCTTTGCCAATCACGCAGGAGTGCCACTTGCCACTAAAACAGGTGGTTCTCAAGGGCGCTTGGTGTGGACTTCCTCGTCTTTGAGCTTTGGCTTCTCTAGTGGTCCCTGTCCCCCAGCCCTCATCTCACAGCACTACGCCGGGGACTGACTTTTCATGTCGCAGGGTATAAGCAGGGGCAGAGGAGAGTCTGCTGTGACCAGCCGCCACATCTGTGGGGCTGGGAATAACAGAGCCAGGCAGTCCCATTCTCGCTCACCATATGGCACCAGCTGCTACCTTCCAAGTACCCTATACCTCATACCACTGAGATACAGCTGGGACAATA
Source organism: Neotragus moschatus (assembly GCA_006410615.1). Taxonomy (NCBI): domain Eukaryota; kingdom Metazoa; phylum Chordata; class Mammalia; order Artiodactyla; family Bovidae; genus Neotragus; species Neotragus moschatus. The sequence goes on along the minus strand of SJYA01001562.1, from coordinate 38,893 downwards.
AGGAGGGGTCCTGGGGATGGAGACCAGGGTGAAATTCAAGCTAGAGGAAGAGTGAGTTAGGATGGAAGGAGGGGTGTTGTCTGTCCGTCAGGTGTCAGGGTGGGAGCTGGCTTCTTGGACACTGAAGACAGCATCCTTATGCCTAGGCCCCCTCCCTGTCTGAGCTGGGCAACCATGCCTATGGAACAGAGGCCCTGCAGGGAGCTCACACATTCAACACACGGCGTTGAGGAATGAGCAGGCATTTGGGGACAGAAGAATTCCATGTCTGCAACCCTCTTCTATCCGCCCTGTTAAGTCCCCAAGTGCCACCTCCTCAGAGAAGGTGTCCTCAAGCCTGCAGTCTGTCTTTCCTTTCATCACACAACTTCAGAGATGACTCTGTGTTCCTCTCCTCCACGGAACTGATCCGCTTTTTAATTATAAACGTTTAGGGTGATTATCCGATGGCAAGTGCCAGGAGAGCAGACCTCTCTGTGTTTGCTCATCCCTGCATGTAGCGAGTGGAATTTCTCGGCAGTTAATAAAGGTCACGCTTCAGGACCCCCTGCTGCCCGGTCCCCCGTCAGGGCTGGGAGTTACAGAATGTTCTAGTGGAGCAGGAGGCAAGGAGGCAAGCATTTCTGTTCGAACATGGCAAGCCATTGCCCGTGGAAGCCTCAGAATAAAGGAGCTCAGTGTCCAAGACACCAAGACTATGTTGTGATTTCTCATTATAAATATTAACTTCGTACTGGATTTTTATTTGTAATTTTTCTTACAGGAGGTTCCCAAGTAAGTGGCCCCACAAAAAGCTAGATTTGCCCTTGAGCGAATTCAGTAACATTTTATTGAATGAATAAATGAATGAATCACAAATAATTAGAATAAAATGCTGGTGCAGGATACACCAGTTCACATGCATCTGTTCCCCTCCTAGCCTCCAGGGCTGCCTGGACATTCCAAATTTAGCCTGACAGCTCAGCTGGAGGGGTCATCCACCCTGCCGGAAGCTCTGAGCTTTGAAATCTTAGGAACCAGAGTCCATGAGGAGCCCGGGGACTGGGACCTGGCTTCCCAACTTGCCCTGCCAGCTCTCCTGTCACACTGCTAATTGTATGACGTGGCTTGAAAGACAGTGGTGAGGATCTGAGTTGGCTGCTCCTCCCAGGGACCTTCAGACCCTGGGGGAACAGTAACTGGCATTATCCTGGACCAGTCTCAGTTTTCCTCTCTCTGAAATGGGTCAAGAATCCTACTTTTTATGGGGCTATTGTAAGGATCAGAGTCTCTCTTGAAATCCCATGCAGTTAATATGTAGCAAATGCCAAGTAACGTCCATGCCTCTCCCAGTATTCCTTGCTGCTGCTGCTGCTGCTAAGTCGCCTCAGTCGTGTCCGACTCTATGTGACCCCATAGACGGCAGCCCACCAGGCTCCCCCGTCCCTGGGATTCTCCAGGCAAGAACACTGGAGTGGGTTGCCATTTCCTTCTCCAATGCACGAAAGTGAAAAGTGAAAGTGAAGTAGCTCAGTCGTGTCCAACTCTTAGCGACCCCATGGACTGCAGCCCACCAGGCTCCTCTATCCGTGGGATTTTCCAGGCAAGAGTACTGGAGTGGGGTGCCATTACCAATATTCCTTGGAACCTCTCAATTGCCACCTGATGGAGGCGAAGTTTGATCCCATGGAACCAAAGAGTTGGCTCAGTGTGGGGTGGTTGCCCACCTGGCTCACCACTCAAAAACTACCTTGCCTACAGATCAAAACTCGCTTGCCCACGTGCCTGAGGTGGGTCAATCCAGCTGCCCTTCTTTCTGTTCCTGGGGTCTAAACGATGGAAAAGGAACCATGTATCTCACCCAGAGGACTTGTAATAATTAGAGAATGCTGCAGAGTTGCAAAAGCCCCTGTTTCTCCAGGTGGAACGTTGCTCTGCAACTTACAACACAGAGGAATTCTGCCGGTAGGGTTGACAGGAACTGGGCTTTTGTTGGAGGCTCATGGTGCCATTTCTGCAGTGCCAGGAACTTGGCTAGCCAGGGTCCTGAAATGAGAGAAAAGAGAAGACTACAGGTCCAAGAGTTTTCTGGGCAGCAGAAGGGAACAACTGTGTTTTATGGTACTTCACTGAATAAATGATGGATTTTCACTCTTGCAAAAGCATTTTAACACAGTTGGCTATTTAGGCTGTTTCCAAATTTTCTGTAGATATTGCTGCCACCAATATTCTTTTATATATATATATATATATATATATATATATATTGACTCTCTCTCTGACTATCATTGGACTGTATTTCTAGAAATGTCTTTCTGGTTCAAAAAGATATGGACATTTTTCTAAGTATTGTTACTTCCACCTTTTGGAGGCCCATTATTAAGAGAATACTGGCAACAAAATAGCAGGCTTGCCAACATTGTAAATCATTGTTTTGTGATCACTATTGGTCTGCTGGGTCCCAAATTCTTTTTTCCAAAACATCATTTGGTGAAAGCTTTTAGAATCAGCTTATACTTTCTGCTTTATTATTTCTAATGACATTTTTCTCAGAAGCCTCACTCTTTTGATTTTCCTGACCCCTTACTCATTTGTCCTGGAAACATACCCCAATTTGAGCTGGAATCCTGTGCTCAAAGTTCACCCCAACCTGTTCGTCCAGAGCTACTTTTTCTAAGGGCAAATTTCAGCCAGGCAACATTTACTAGGTGCCCTCAGCCTGAGCAAGACATCACTATCCAATGTTGACCTGGGCCATGTCCAGGGAAGCTGGGCATCCTGAATCCCATGGGAGGCAGGTGGGTGCCAATGATGGGGGCTGGGCAGGCCAAGACAGGCAGGGTCTGGGAGATGTTTGGTTGAATAGATGATGGCAGGAACTGGGGAACTGAATGTCAAAGGCGGGACTAAATGCATGAACGAAGGAAGTCAGGAAGCTATTTGCCATAACAAGCAGGCTACTGCAGTGAGTGATATGCAATAGCTATGATTTATTTATTGTTTACTGTTTGCCAGAGATTTTTATATATATGTATTTTAGGTATATTATTTTCCTCAATTCTTACAGCAGCTGCAGGGGATATATACTACAGATGGCCCTGACTTAAGATCGTTTGACTTAACAATGTTTTGATTTTACAAAAATAATGCAAAAGTGATACACATTCAGTAGGAACCGTACTTTGAATTTTAAGTTTTGATCTTTTTCTGGGCTACTGACACGAGGTTCAATCCCCTCTCCTGATTCTGGGCGGTTGTTGCAAGCTGCATCTCCCAGACAGCCATGTGGTCACGAGGGTAAACTACTCAAAACCTACCACCATTCTGAACCCAGATAACCATTCTGCTTTTCACTTTCAGTATGGTAGTCAGTAAATCACATGAGGTTTTCAACACTTTACTGCCAAATAGCCTTTATTGTTAGATGATTTTGCCCCAAATGTAGAGTAATGAGTTTGGAGTATGCTTAAGGTAGGCTGAGCTAAGTGATGATGTTTAGTAGGTTAAGGGTATTATATGCTTTTTCAACTTGAGGATATTTTCAACATACAGTGGCTTTACTGACCATAACCCCATTTCTCAGTATAGAAAGATCTGTATTTATATCCCCATTGTACAGAAAATGAGGCCGAGAGAGGTGAGATCACTTTCCTGATGTCACCCAGTGAGTAAGGAGCCAACATGGGGTTTGAGCTTGTAGAGACATTCCACCCCCTCTCCCGAGGCAGGAGCAATGGCTGAATGAATCTGCTGTTAGTGGCAAGCACAGAGGCCACTGTGTCAAGTGTGTAGGGCAGAGCCATCCCCCAGAGCTCTTCAGGGTGGACTCTCCAGGGTTCATAAGAATTAGGTCCTGCAACTGTGCAAGCAAAGTTATTCCAAAATCCTCATGATCTTTACTCACATTCCTCTAGCCCAGTGACGAGGACTACAGGTCTCTCTTCAAAGCCTTTGGGAAAACTCCTACCTTCCTAGTTCTATTCTCTTTCCCCTTCTAACAGACTTTTATTCGGTACATTGACACACCCTCTCAATAAAGTCTTCCTTGCTTCTCCCATCTAATTTGCTCCCCTTTGCCCATTACAGAATGGGTTTCTTTGCCCAAGACAACAATCATTTTGTCTGGGCAGTTCATTCTTTGGAGAGCTGGGGGCAGGAGCAGGGGAGGGAGTAAAAACTCACAGGTGGAACTCAGATCCAGTGGAACGCTCAGGGGGTTGGGTACAGCCTGGGAACATTCACATCCCATTGCATTACAAAACAGGGAAATGTGCCCAAAGTCAGTGGCTGCGCGCTGCGGCAGGCAATTAGCAGCCAAGCCAATATCTATTTCCTCACCTCTTTTCCTTGCAAATACAACTCTGATTTGATTTAACCAAGGGACCAGATTCAGATGGTGAAAACCAGATTCAGTGATTGTGCTGTGCTTAGTCACTCAGNAGAGTATTAGCAGGAGAACTGGCCAGGGAAGTTAAGACACTTGGATTCTAGCTCCGACCTCACCTGAAGCTTTTTCAAAGCTCCTTAACTTCCCCAGCTTATCCACTTTCTATAAAAGAAGTCAATAATTCCACCCTCACCTCCTCTGGCTACCGTGAGACCGATGAGATAATTGAGCAGACATTTTCTTCCAAGGACCAAAGAATAGAACCAGCTCGGCAGAAGTCAAAAGGGGGCAGATTTTAGGTCAAAATCAGGAAGAAGTTTCTATTAACCAAAGTGCCCTCTAGAGGTCCCCTAATTGAACAAAGAACCTTCTGTTCCGGGAACTGCCCAAGCCAGACAGATGGATCCGCTGACAGACGTCCTACAAGAGGGGGCTGACCCCTGGGCTGTGAGGTCCCTTTGAAGTGTGAGTGGCTCCATTTTGGTGGATGTAGAAGGGCTTCGGAAAGAATCTGCATGAGGCTGGAAGTCTGTTGGCTTTTCTGCACATTTCCCAGGAGCCTGGCCAAGTTCAGGTACGGAGGGTGGGCACCGAAAGCTAGGGGAGAGGAAACTGCCAACCTGGGCTCTGGCGTCACAGAACGGCCTTGCCATTCCAGCAGGCACCCGGAGTCCAGAGCTTCTGCGTCTGCCGAGTGCCCTGAGCAAAGACGCAGACCCTTTCTGCTGGGGTCCCGGCCGTGGGCCCACTCCAGTGGGAACCGCCTCTCTGGACCCGCAGAGCCCAGGCTCCTCTGGCTGGGCCACATGCTCCCAAGGGAGGCGGCCGATGGTAGGACTGGCCCCTCAGGAGATGCCAGTGTCCAGAAAGGGAGGCCTGATACCCTCCACTGTGAAATCAGACCCTGTAAAGCTGGTACAGGAGGGGCCTCCCCAGGAGATAAACCCGCCCTTCTTTCCTGGTGGTTCTTGGCTATAAACTTGGATCAAAAGAAACAGTATCTTTCACATCTTTCAAAGCCTACCCTTCAGCTCCAAGACTAAGAATTAGACCCTCTCCTTTTACCTCCTACGGGTCCTTCAGGGAGGATTCTCTTCCATTCCACAAGAATTGACTCAGTGTGACTGGGTGGACAGCTCCTGCCGTCAGCGCCCCTGGAGCCCGGTCGTCTTTTCCCTACCATACACACCCTCTGGTCTCTGCTCGCCCACCCACCACGCAATGGAAATTTTCTTCTGTAACTTGGGGAGGATAAAATATTTTTGGTAGGGAAAGGTTCAGAGAAGATGAAGGGGTATCCGACATCCCTTCTCTTGGTTGGTCCTGTGGACTGGCATACAGCCCAATTTGGGAGTTGGGGGTGGGTAGGGATGTTATGTGGAGAAGGCAATGGCAACCCAGTCTAGTACTCTTGCCTAGAAAATCCCATGGATGGAGGTGCCTTGTAGGGTGCAGTCCTTGGGGTCGCTAAGAGTCGGACACAATTGAGCAACTTCACTTTCACTTTTCACTTTCATGGATTGGGGAAGGAAATGGCAACCCATTCCAGTGTTCTTGCCTGGAGAATTCTAGGGACAGGGANCCTAGAAAATCCCATGGATGGAGGTGCCTTGTAGGGTGCAGTCCTTGGGGTCGCTAAGAGTCGGACACAATTGAGCAACTTCACTTTCACTTTTCACTTTCATGGATTGGGGAAGGAAATGGCAACCCATTCCAGTGTTCTTGCCTGGAGAATTCTAGGGACAGGGAAACCTGGTGGGCTGCCGTCTATGGGGTCACACAGAGTCAGACACGACTGAAGCGACTTAGCAGCAGCAGCAGCAGCAGCAGAGATGTTACGAACCAGGGCTCTTGGCCTTTCCCAGTCAATAGAAATTGACGAGAGGCCAGACCAGAAATTCAAGCAAGGCTCTATTGGGGTCCCTGCTGCAGCAGGAGGGAGAGCACAAACAACAGATTCCCTTGCTTGCTCACTCCAAGAGGGGAAGGCGAACTTGTTCCTCATATGGGGTGAGGGTAGGGATGTGTCCAGGGGTCGGGCAGAGGCTTTTGTCCACCCTTTAGGTGTTGGTGTGTGCAAAGGGTATGCTTAGTACCCTGCTTTTGCTCCAGACTCCTCAAAAGTAGCAGTTGAGTTTTTGGATCTTTTTCTATCTTTGGGGGCCAGAATTTGCCCTGACTGTGCACGCACACAGTCATTTTTAGTCCCACACAATTTCTTTGTATTTTGTTGCTCGAGGAGTGCTGTTTCAGGTGCAAGCGCTGCAGCAAAGTGTCCTGGGACTCAGCTTGTCTCGCGGAGGGCAAAGGTTGAAGTTGAGGAAACCTTAAACAGAAATACAACGACTCTGGGGCTCAAGAGGCGTGCAGCTGGGACTCCCCTACTTGAAGCCCAGCTCCCTCTGACGTCCCGAGGACTAGACATGTTAGAACATCTGAGATAGTCACAGCCTATGGTGGATACCAGCAGGGGGGGAACTGGAGATGCTGGGCTGCATAGGGAGGGGTCTGGACCCCTTGGGAAGTAAGAAAAGAGAGAGATAATGTGCAAGCTGTTCTGAGACGAAGCTTTGCCGTGAGGGAAGGAGACTGACTAGAGTGGAACACGTTTGGTTTGGTTGTTTGTTTGTTTGTTTGTTTTTATGGGAGAGATAGAAACACAGTCATAGTCTGAGGAGGAGAAGCTCACAGGAAACCAGAAGATGAACCATTAGGAGAATGGAGATAATTAGTGGATCAAAGACAGATGAGGGGAGGGAGGGGCTCTTGAACGCAGAAGGGATTTTCCTGAAACAGGACAAGGGAGGAGGAAGACAGGAAGGAGGCAGAGATCCACCCAGGAGCCTTCATCTCACTCATGAAATGGGAAAGTCCCTCGCTGTGCCCTCCGCAGGCAAGGGGTGCAGGGAAGGGCCAGGTCTGAAGTGGCCGCAGTGGGGCTTGAGGAGGTGCCGAAGCCACCAGAGCCAGGTGGGAGCCTCAGCTGGGACTCCATAGATGGGACAAGGGGAAATGGCCCGAGAATCACCAGGTGGCACCAGTGAGTGCAGACATCCACCACCCCAGGGAGGGCTGGCCTAAAGATTCCAGAGACCCACTTCTAGCTCTGTTCCCAGGACGCCATAATGGATGGATGCTGGGGAAACTGGAAACTCTTGGGGTTTCCACTGTCTGACTGGTGGATCACCTGGCTTAGGAGTTGATGAAGGCAGGGAAAGCTGGGTAAAGACTCCCTGTGGCTCTTGGGAAGAGCAGAGTATATCTTATTGTTTTCTTTAGTTTTGGCTGCCCTGGGTCTTCATTGCTGCGTGCAGGCTTTCCTGAGTTGTGAGCAAGGGCTGTTCTCTAGATGAGGTGCTCAGGCTTCTCACTGCTGTGGCTTCTCTCGTTGCAGAGCATCGGCTCCAGGGTGCCGGCTTCAGTAGTTGTGGCCCGTAGGCTTAATTGCCCTGTTGCATGTGGGATTTTCCCAGACCAGGGATCAAACCCATGCCCCCTGCATTGGTAAGGGATTCTTAACCACTGGACCACCAAAGAAGCCCCAGAGTACGTTATTAATTGCACCACCCACTGCCCCAGAGAGCAGATATTGAAGGCAAAGCCAATTGCTCAAGACTCATCAAATTGTTTCCTTGAGATGCAGCTGCTGCCGCTAACTCGCAGAGTCTGGTAGAAGAATGAGGAATTAGTGCTCAGGATATTAGGAGGCCAGCCTGACTCTGGCCTCTGAAAACTGAGCCTTTGCTTAGGTCATTGGCCTCAGTTTCCTCTTCTTCTTGGGGTGTATTTGTGGTCATGTCAAGTAGTGAGGGAGCAGCTTCGTAGAATTAGAGCAAGAACAGTGAAGAGTCAGGTTCTCATTTCTTCTCCCCACCCCACCAGTGAGCACAGATTTCCCTCCTCCCAGATTTAGGAGAAGGACCTGCATGGACTGGTCCGCCTAGAGCCCAAGGGCCCTGTGTGCCCCCCGACAGCCCCCCAGCCCTGCTGCTACCATCAGACACAGGCAGCAGGGGTGGGGAATCTGTCACCCCTTGTCGCCTGTGCAGGTGGCCGTACCCGCTTCTTTGCTGCTGGTCTCCAGCCGGCTCTGTGACCAGCACAGCTCAGGCTGTGCTCACCGACCAGGTGTCTGAACCCAGAAGCATTCCCAGCTCCCTGGTGGCGGGCAGCTTGTTCTCTGCACCTCCAGGGATCTGGGATCGATTTAGCCTGTTTCCGTGGCAGTGTGGGTTGCAGTGGCAGCCTCTGCCTCCCCGCGAGGCTGGTTGAGTCACGGCTGCCCACGCTCACCCTCCGCAAGCCTGCCGGGAGCCTGGAGAAATCAGCAGAGGATTGCCAGAGTGCTCTGCAGGGCTGGTGGCTTCCTGCCCTGGGTCTCAGGCCCAGGACAAATAGAGCGCTGGGCACAGGGCCCTGGACCGGGCTCACCCACCCAGAAACCTGGCAGGCTCTGCCCTCGAGAGCTGTTAGATCTGCTCTGACTGACTTCAGAGTGGATACTTTCTTGGCTGCTACCAGCAGCTGCAAGGCCTCATGGGAGAGAACTGCAGGTGTTTGGACTCCAAGTCCAGCGTTCTTTTCGCTGCCCAAAGATCGGCTCTCAAACTTGTCTTCCTCTGCCCACCTCAGCACCCAGGTTCCTTCCGGCTCTCCTCCCACGACCTCCCTTTGTGACACCCATCAGCCTTCTCCTCTGAACAACAGGCCTCACACTGCATTCTTTCCCAGGTCTTCTCATCCCTGAAACTTACCTTTTCTTCTTCCTTTCCCCTTTTCTGATCTGAGTAAGCTGAAAAAAATGAAACACAAAAAACAGACCCAAGATCATTTTGTATCATTAAGGCTAATAGTAGTTACAGGGCTCATCTCAAAGGTATTGCTTTTTATCCTTGGCTTTGAGAAGCCGAACATCTGTCTAGGGCAGTAGTTTCTCAGAACATAATCCTTGGACCGGCAGCATCACTGGGGAGCTTGTTAGAAAGGCAGAGGCCCCACCCCAGTGCCCTGTGTCACAGACTCTGGGAATGAGGGTTGACAGTCTACGTTTGACAAGCCGTCTGGCTGCCTCAGATCTCTGCTGGAATTTGAAAACCCTGGTGTGAGGAAGTGGATCGATAGCAGCGGGGTTGGAGTGTTCTGGTCCACACCTCTGTGGTCACAGCGCAGCAGCCAGTGTCTCTGTTTTGTTTTGAATCTATTTTATTATAGCCTTTTGGCTGCATTCTGGGTCTTCATTGCTGCACACGGGTTTTCTTTAGTTTCGATGAGTCGGGGCTTCTCCCTGGTTGTGGGGTGCAGGCTTCTCATTGTGGTGGCTTCTCTGATTGTGGAGCACAGGCTCAATAGCTATGGCACATGGGTTTGGTTGCTCTGCGGCCTGTGGGATCTTCCCGGATCAGGGACTGAACCTGTGTCCCCTGCCCTGGCGGGCGGATTCTTAACCTCCAGGCCACCAGGGAAGTCCAACCGTCTCTGTTTTGTGTGAGCCATACTAGGGGGGTTGGGTTAGGCAAAGACCTCAGCTGCCCCAACTCTGGGGGCCCAGAGTTTTCCTTAATGACGTCCTTCCTCCCGATTGTTTGGATCAATGGAGAGAAGCTGGCATGTCTTTTCCTATGTGGAAAGGGCACCATTACCCTACCTACCACAGAGAGGGCATTGAGGGGGTGGAAGGAAGCCTGCTCACTGGAAATGAGCAATCCAGCCGTTGTGGCCAGGGACGAGAGGCCCCTAAGCACGTTTCTTGAGACCTGAAGAATTCCAGCAGAGGGAAAAGGCATGGGTGATACTTGTTAATCAGGGCCCACTCCTCTTCCGTCTCTCAGTTCTTGGCTACATCGGGTCTTAGCTGCATTGTGTGGAGTCTCGATGTGGCACATGGACCCTCCACTTTTGGTGCAGGGCCTCTGGAGTGTGCAGGCCCAGTAGTTGTGGCACGCGGGCTTAGTTGTTCCACAACACATGGGATCCTAGTTCCCCGACCAGGGATCAGACCCAAGTCCCGTGCATTACAAGGCAGATTCTTAAGCACTGGACCACCAGTGAAGTCCCAATCATGAGGTCACTTTGAAGTGAAGTGTCAGGGTCAAGGGTCAGGGAAGCTATCCTGGTTATGTCCCAGGAAATACTCAGATCCAAAGTTGATGGACCTCTCTGAAACACGGGGTGATCTGCAAAACAGCTGAAGGACCTTGTTAAAGCTCCTGGTTTGGTGTGTTTTCCTTCTCCCCACACTGCTGCTGCTGCTGCTAAGTCGCTTCAGTCGTGTCTGACTCCGTGTGACCCCATATTCGGCAGCCCACCAGGCTCCGCCGTCCCTGGGATTCTCCAGGCAAGAACACTGGAGTGGGTTGCCATTTCCTTCTCCAGTTCCCACACTATTAACTAACAAATCTTTGTGCAACAGTGCAGTTTTCCAGCAGCTTTCCTGTGTGGCTAAGACCTAAAAGCCCCCCAGGCACCCAGCCTGAGGACTTGGTTAGCTTCTGGTGATGCAGTCACTTCCAGTGGGGGATGCGGGATGAATCTTTTGTTATAAGGCTGGAACGTCTAGTTCTCCGTGCCTACTCTAGCTGGCAGCACACTCCCCCACCCGGCTGCTGCAGGACTGCCTTGCAGGGCTGGTAGCGCTTCCAAAAGGTGTCTGCAGAGAGGATGGGAAGGCTCCGCTACAGCAATGATGGACACAGAGCGGTGGAGGATGCCTACCTTCCCCCGCAGGCAGGAGCGGGACCCATTATTTTGAGCTTGCAAGGGAACAAAATGACATAAGCTTCCCATCTGGCTCCCCAAACACTTTGGAAACAATTCCATCACAAGTCCGTTAGTTTTACGGGGACTCTAGAGACAGGCCAAAGTTACCGTTTATCCTCTGGGATCTCCATCACTTTCACTTAGGCTTTGTCACTCTGTGTGCCCTTCATCCCTGCCAGCTGCCTCACTCCTGACTCTCTGTCCTTTTCTCTCTCACCTGCCTCCCTTCCCCTTTTGCAAACCTCTCCCAGCTAGGGCACCATTCAGTCTAACCAACATTTTCCGAGTGTCCGCTCTGTGCAAGATCCACACCAGGGGGTTGGAGATTCAAGGACAAGCAGGACAAAGCCAGAACTTAAGGAGCTTGCTCTCCGTGGTTTTAGACCAGTTGTGACACCTTCCTCAGATGCCTGCTTTCATCCTGTTCCACCTTGCACCCTCTTCCTTTCACAGAACACTTGTCCTCAGATTCTCCTGTGTGCCAAGAATGCAAGAATTTCCATGCATCCTTTCACTCACACTTTCACATCAGGCAGACTCTAGTATGTCTATTTTCCAGATAAGGACATGAAAGCTTAAGAGGTTATATGAATTGTCCAAGCTCAAACAAGAAAGGGCCAGCTGGGATCCCTCCAAGATGGACTGCCTTCAAGACCCAGCTTCCTCCTACGCTGCCGTGTTGTAGCCACCAAAACTCACGCATTTGGTTATCCACAATCAAAACAAAAAGAACAAAGAAATGTCCAGGGCTGTAGCTCTCCTCTCTACCTCTTCCTTTTGACAGTTGCGGGGGAAGGTTTGTTGTTTTGTTTTACGTCTAGGGATTTGGAGATCATTGTCTCATATTCTTAGAGTTTTAAAAACTGGATGTTTTGATCATTTCTTCACTTTCTAGGGGGCTTCCCTGATAGCTCAGTTGGTAAAGAATCCACCTGCAATGCAGGAGACCCCAGTTCAATTCCTGGGTCAGGAAGATCTGCTGGAGAAGGGATAGGCTACCATTCCAGTATTCTTGGGCTTCCCTTATGGCTCAGCTGGTAAAGAATCCTCCCAAAATGCGGGAGACCTGGGTTTGATCCCAGGGTTTGATCCCAGGGTTGGGAAGATTCCCTGGAGAAGGGAAAAGCTACCCAATCCAGTATTCTGGCCTGGAGAAATCCGTGGACTATATTAGTCCATGGGGTTTCAAAGAGTAGGACACGACTGAGTGACTTTGACTTTCACTCTCCAGAGCACAGTATTAACCTCTTCTGACACACCCCTTGAGCACCGTGGTCTGGCCTCTGTCTCCAAAGCCATCTCTAGGAGTCCTGGAAACAGCATGGATGCTGAGCTGTCTTCACATCATTGGAAAGGGGTGTTCAGTGGTCGAAGAAATGGTTCACGCTGTCAGGCTTCTTTCAGTCTTCACTCGTGGCCTTCTCTCACTCTGACCCCCTTGGAAGGGCAAGAGACATCGCAGACCCCCATGGAGATTTCCGAAGGGTCCCAGCCCTCCAGGGCTGTCTGCTGGGTGTTGTGTGATTTGCACATTGTGTGTGGATTTTAAGCATTCTCATAAACTGGAATCTCTAAGGCAGGATCCACAGTAAGATTTTCTTATCTTGGTGTTTGAAGCTGTCAAGGCTTAACTACTTTTGTAGCTTCACATTGTGTTCGTCGCTCAGTGGTGTCTATTCTTTGGGACCCCATGGACTGTAGCCGGCCAGGCTCCTCTGTCTATGGGATTCTCCAGGCAAGAATACTAGGGTGGGTTGCCATTCCGTTCTCTAGAAGATCTTCCCTACCCAGGGATCAAACCCAGGTTTCCTGCATTGCAGGCAGACTCTTTACTGTTTGAGCCACCAGGGAAGTGAAGGCCAGGGAAGGCACCATGGGAGCCACTCACCTCCCCTCTCAAATCCCCTGTGCCTCTGTATGGGCAGACAAGGAATTCAGGAAAAAAGTAAGCACTCCCTAAATAATCATTTGGGGTCTCTCTGCTTTCCCAGGCAATTTTGGTGCCAACTGTCTCCAGGAACAGTGATTCAGTCTCTTAACACATCACTCCTCACCAAGGCTCTGCAGAGCCCTCACACTGAACTTGGTTTCGAAGGCAGCCTTGGTGAGGTCGTGACCCCGCTAACCACAGCAGGAAGAGGGCAGATGCGGAGCTTAAGGCGTGGCAGCTGGGGATCCAGGAAAAGGCTGGCAGTCACGTGCTGACATCAGGAAAGTCTCCCAGCAGATAGTGAAGCTTAGGACATAAGCCCAAGTTCAGAATAAGGACCTCTGCCCCAAGAAGTCCAGTTCTGGAAAGACTGAGTTACCAGGGAGGTTTCGGGAGTGGGAACTCATAAAGTGCAGGGTGAAGAACCATGCTCGGTATTAACAATCCAGGTGGAGATTTGTTTTCTCATCCACAGCTTACTTTTTAGAACTGGGGCTTAATGCCCAAGTCATAGGAACTGCAAGAGTAACTCAATGCTGAGTGTCAGGACCTGAAGTTGTGCTACTGAAATCTCTCCAGCTAAAGGCAGAAATACTGAACACATGTTTTTGTCTGTCCTGTTTTTCCCCACCCCTACATCATCCACACAATTACCTTCCCCACACAGCTACTACAAAACCAGCAGCTATTCTGTGTGACTTAACTTGCCCCTCTTGGCCCTGATTGGCCCAAGGGTGACCTCTGACCAAGGCCTTTCCAGGGGTGTTTAAACTTGGGACCCAGCACCTTGAGACACCTTCTCGGTGGTGACTCTAGCAGACCCTATCAGTGCCCAGCTCATGTCCCCTCACCCGTCTCTCTGTTCAGACTTCATATGACTCATCTGTGATGGATTCTCTACTGACCAGCGCATTCTCCAAATGGCTAACATCCCTTTGAAAATCTGACATTCCTGCTTCTTTTCTGCGTATGCCTTGCTCTAAAGCCAAAAGGTAGAGAATTGACTTAGTAATTTTCTTCACTGGGTTTCACACAGCTTCTTTCAGAGCATTCAAAGATTCTGATTTCATTCTGAAGCTAAAGGATTTCTTTCAACACCACGGCTCTCTTGCCATCCTCTGGAATCTTTCCTGGTACTCAGAGATTCTGAGTGGCCCTTTTTATACCAGATACCTGAGCCAAACCTTAGCTAATTTCAGTTAAACTCTTCAAGTTGGGAGCTAGGTGAACTTAAACTGTCTTCTTAAAGCAACAGACTGATTCTGTAATAGACTCATATATAGTTATTTTTGTGTTTTGCACTTATTTCAGCTAGTAGATTATAAACATTTGGAGGAGACGTGAGTGTTAAACATCTTTGGATCCCTTGGCTCGTAACCAAGCACTTATTATATATTCAGTAAATACAAGTTTAATACGTAAGTGAATCATTTAGTTTGATATCTTGTGTTAAATATAAAATTAGAGATTTGAATATCATTAATCACATAGATCGGAGAAGGCAATGGTACCTCACTCCAGTACTCTTGCTTGGAAAATCCCATGGGTGGAGGAGCCTGGTGGGCTGCAGTCCATGGGGTCGCTAAGAGTCAGGCACGACTGAGCAACTTCACTTTTGCTTTTCACTTTCATGCATTGGAGAAGGAAATGGCAACCCACTCCAGTGTTCTTGCCTGGAGAATCCCAGAGACAGTGCGCCCCCGTTTATGGGGTCGCACAGAGTTGGACATGACTGAAGCGACTTAGCAGCAGCAGCAGCAATCACATAGATAATCCCACTAGGATACATTTTAAGGTATACTGTTATATATTAGAATGGCTTTATTTATTTTTATTTTTTATTGAAGAGTAGCTGATTTGTAATGTTATTAGTTTCTGGTGTACAGCAAAGCCATTCAGTGATATGCACATATATACATATTATTTTTCATACTCTTTTCCATCATGGTTTATTACAGGATATTGAATACACCCTGTGCTGAACAGAGAGACAGGTGAGGGGACATGAGCTGGGCACTGGTAGGGTCTGCTAGAGTCACCACCTTATGGACTGTAGCCTGCCATGCATCTCTATGTCTCCCACATTGGCAGGAAGGTTTTTTACCACAAGCACCACCTGGGAAGCCCCACTTGTGCCATGTTTTAGGATCTGCATGTAAGATGTCATATGGAATTTGTCTTTTTCTTTCTGACTCACTTCACTTAGTATGACAATCTCTAGGTCTATCCATGTTGCTGAAAATGGCATTACTTCATTCTTTTTTATGACTAAGTAATACTCTTTTGTATATATTTGCCACATTTTTTAATCCATTTATCCATAGATGGACATTTAGGTTTTTTCCCATGTCTTGACTATTGTAAACAGTGCTGCTATGGACATTGGGCTGCATTTATCTTTTTGAATTATAGTTTTGGCTGGATATATGCCGAGGAGTGGAATTGCTGGGTCATATGGTGGCTCTGTTTTTAGTTTTTTGAGGAAACTCCTTACTGTTTTCCATAGTAGCTGTACCAGTTTACATTCCCACCGATGGTATAAGAGTGTTCCCTTTCCTCCACACCCTTGCCAGCGCTTGTTATTTGTAAACTTTTCAGTGATGGGTGTTCTGACTGGTGTGAGATAGTACCTCATTATAAGATTAATGTGCATTTTTGAGTGATTTTATAATAGGCCCAATATTAATAAAATTGGGTAAAACTAATTGTCACTTTCCTTTTACATATAGCATACCCCTCTGCTAAGAGGCCAGTTTCCAACATGTGTCCTATAGCAGGAAGATCTCCTGTCTTCCCAGTCAAAAGTTGTCTAACCCTTTGATGGAACAGGGAAATCTCACTGGCAAAGCGGAAGTGGACTTTGTTGAAGGGAGTGGGGCTGAGGTGGGGAGCACGCCTTGAACTGTCATTGAGTATTCACTCTGTCGGCCGTGGGCTGGGGCTCAGTTAGCAGCAACTTATGAGCACTGTCCCCCGGCCCCAGTCCAGAAAGCAGGAGTCATGGTGCCCCTGACAGATGCTCAAGGAAGACCCCATTGGAAGTGGGCACAGAAAGGTCCCACCGAGAGGTGGTGGGTCTGGTAGGTCATGAGTGGGGACAGAGCAACCCCGTGGAGAGATGTCGTAGCCCCAGGGTCAGTGGGAGCCCCAGAGCCTGGGACACAGGGTTCCCCCAGCCTCCGCTTTGCTGCACCCAGACTCCCGCAAGTGGCAGGACAGATCTCCAGTGTGAAGTCTTTGCATGGTCCCCAGATCTTCTGTGTATCGGGGAGGGAAGGCAGTCTACTCTCAGAGGAACAGAGGCATAAGAGCATAGAAATTTCCACTGCCTTATAGCCAAGAGAGGAAATTAGAAGGCCCCGGGTGGAGCAGAATGTGTTATAAATGTACGCCTTGACTCTGCTTCTTGCTGGTGACCTGGGTGAAAGGCACACACACACAGATGACCCCATAGGATTGCAGGTGGCTCAGGGGAAGCAGAGAGACGCAGAGAGACACCGCGCTCCCGATTGCCTCTCCAGGTCCCAGATACCCCGCATTGGAGCAGGTCAGATGGCAGGGCAGCAAGGACACTGCTTGTCCTGGCCTGCCCACTGTCCATTCCACCCTCTTCTGGTGACGCTTGATTTTTCTCTGGGAACCCATTCTTTCCCCAACCCGCTCAAGTCCTTGTGGCCTCATATTCCTGTTCTGGACTTGGATACCTGCCCTTCCTAGCCAAACAATGGCTTTTGTCTCCTGGCCATGGTCATGATTTAGGAGAGTGGTGTGTGACCCAGCCCCAGCCAGTCAACCCAGGGTAGATGGCTGAACTTGGAGAAAGAGGCACCCTTTTCCCATGAGGGCAAGCCCAGAGATTTGAGGGTGTGTGGAGAAGAGACGGGTGCTGTGTGGGGAGCTGGTGCCCGAGAATAGAAACAACATGGCAGTGATGGGGGTCAAACAAGCAGCCAACCCTTATTCAACAGATTTCCAAGCCAAGAAATTCCCTATTCTTAAACCCCTGGAGAAGGTAATGGCTACCCACTCCAATATTCTGGCCTGGAGAATTCCATGGACTGTATAGCCCATGGGGTTGCAAAGAGTCAGACATGACTGAGCGACTTTCAGTTTTTAAACCAGATAGAGTTGGCTCTTGATGCAGTCAAGAATCCCCTTGGTGACTACAACAGCCAATGGTCCCATCAATCAGAAAAGGAAGCAAAAGGAGAGACCATTAGTGAGGTGCCAGCCTGGAAGGGCTTCACTTCCAGGTCTTTTCCATTTTCTCCCCTGAGATCGGTTCACACAAGGCAATTCTCCTTGAGAGGCTGCCTGCAAATCCCCAAAACCAGAGGGCCCTCAGTTATTTCCCTACCTCCCACCCACTGCGTCCTTGTTGAGGGAAGCCCACCCTCCTTCCACAATGTCACAGGAGATGGGTGGGTTTCCATGTGTGCCCTTCACCTGCAGAGCCATTTTTAGAACTTGTTTTCTATCAACCAGAAAACTGCTGAAATTAGAAGACATTTGAAGTGGCTCTTCATCAGTCCCGAGGAGATTTCTGCAGTTGCTATATTTGAAAGCCCGGCAGCAGGTTGTTTGGGCTTATGTCCTGCTGTTATGTAATAAACATAATGTTAAGCTTTAGGAGCCTGGAACACGGGTTGGGAGGGAGGAGACCAGTAGTCTCACAATGATGTGTGCCCTGCAGATGCTTTGTAGAGGTTGAGGAGAAGATAATATAGTTTCTGCGTTAAATGGTGTTAAAATAACAATGTGTGCGCAGCAGACTTGAATTACTATGTAAATTTCCAAAGGAAACATTAGGGGGGGAAAGACAGAAGAAGGAAAAGAGGTTGTGTATTAATATATGGGAAAATGTAATCAACGGCCAAATAGAAGCTGTTTTTAGTAGGATAAAGAGACTCAGAGATGTGGGCTGATCTGCAGAAAGGAGATTGTATTGGTTTTCCAGGCCTTGTAACAGATTACCATGCATGTAGTGGGTGAAAACACTGTGAATTTATTATCACAGCGTTCTAAATCAGAAGTCTGATCATGGTATGGCTGGGTTCTCTGATTAGGGTCTCACGAGGTGAAATCAACATGTCCTCCAGGCTGGGACCTTACTTGAAGTGTGAGGTCCTCTTCCAAGCTCACATAGCTTTAGGCAGAACTTCGTTACTTTTCAGTGTAGGGTTAAGGGTCCCTTCTCTTTTCAGCTGTTGCTGGGAGCTGTTCTTAGCTCTTAGAAGCCTCCTACATTTCCTCACCATGTGATCCCTTCCATGAAAGTTGCTCAGTCATGTCTGACTCTTTGCGACCCCATAGACTGTACAGTCCATGGAATTCTCCAGGCCAGCATACTGGAGTGGGTAGCCTTTCTCTCCTCCAGGGGATCTTCCCAACCTAGGGATCGAACCCAAGTCTCCCACATTGCAGGTGGATTCTTTACCAGCTGAACCACAAGGGAAGCCCCTCCATAGGCCCTCTTGAAACATAGCTGTTAGCTCCTGCAAGGCCCCAGAAAAATCTCTCTCGCATTTCCAACCTCTCTGACTTCTTCCATCTGTGGCTGCTAGACCCTCTTGAAAGGCTCATCTGATTAGGTCAGGCCCACTCACCTCAAGGAAGGGGCTTACACAGAGTATGCACACTAGGGGTGGGAATCTTGGGAACCATCTGAGAATTCTATCTTAGTGATCAAATTTCCGTACAGAAGCAGAGACCCCCAGACATGCAATCTCTTCGTTTTTACATTTATTATTTATGTGGTGGGTTGGGTCTTAGTTGTGGCAAGTGCGATCTTCATTGTGCCACGAGGGGTCTTTCCTGGCAATGCAGGGATTCTAGTTAGGCGCTCAGGAGTTGTGGCACACTCCAAGAGGGTGGGCTTGGTGATTGTGGCATGCTCTGAGAGCGTGGGCTTGACAGTTACAGCTCATGGCCTCAGTTGCTCCACAGCACATGGGATCTTAGTTCCCCAACCAGGCATTGAACCCAGGTCCCCTGGATTGTCTTAACCACTGGACCACCAGGCAAGTCCCCAAAACGTGTAATCTTAAAACGCTACTGACATGGACTAAATGTTTACATCTCACCAGAATTCATATGTTGAAGGCTTAACTCCCCAACATGATGATGTTCAGAGGGGAAGACTTTGGGAAGTGATTAAGATTATTTGAGGTCACAAAGTTAGAGCCCTCCATAATGGGACTGGTGTCCTTGTAAGAAGAGGAGGATAGACCAGAGCTCTCGCTCTCTGCCATGTGAAGATACAGTAAGAAGGCAGACATCTATAGGCCAGGAAGAGGCCCTCTCCAGCACCCAAACTTGCTGGCACCTCAATCTTGAACATCCAGCCTCCAGGACTGTGAGAAATAGATGTCCAGCTGTAGTATTTTGTTATAGCCGCCCGAGCTGACTAGCATGACCACTGCACTAAAGGTTGCACTCATTTACCTCCACGGGAGTCTTCTGGAAAACAAAGTATTCACAGGCTGTGAAAACATTCAGGATCTAGAGCCGTCCCAGGATGCTCCTTCTCTACGTCTCACGTGTTGTGCCTTTATCCATTCGGTGACTGAGGGCCTCCTCTCCCCCTTGGCACTGCGCTTGATCCCAGGGCTGTGTCTAGGGTGAGACCAGTGACGCACTTGAGGACAAGATGCGAGGGGTCCCCGTCTGCACAACCTTGAGGGTAACTGCCCCCTGAGACTCTGCAGACTAGCTTCACAAGGACACAAGATTTCCCCTAAAGACCACAGTTAAGTACAACCGGAAAATTGACCCCTTCTGCCCTTTAATGAGTCCATAAAGGTGCAGAGTCATTTCTAACACTATCAAGATACATCTGACACTCGGGTAAATTCAGTGCTCCGTTTCATTGAATCATAACTCTGATGAAAAACCACCCCCACCTGATGCTCCATCAAAATGTGCCATTTTCTCACATCCTGGGGAGAAGCCATGGGTCCTGGGAGCACCCTTGTATCTTTTTCCCCTCTTGTTCAAGGTTTCTCTCTCTTATTGGCTGTTTCAGCACCAGCTGGAGCGCCTGTTGGAAGACTTGCATGAACCTCTATTTTTCCCCTTACCTCCATCCACAATGGCTCATCGGCTGAGCCAGTCATCAGAATCTGATGTCTTGCCGTCCTGTAGGTTGTCCAGAATTTCATCTGACTGAGAAGCCCCTGGCTCTGTTCTGAGTGCCCTGGGAGCCTGGCTCGTCTATGGCACAAAGGCCAGCTGAACCTCATGACCTCAGCCCTGAAGCAGAGCACAGGAAATGAGAACACCCCACCCCCAAAGCATCTTGCTTAGGACCTTTCAGGCTCTTTGGTGAACCATCCTCTACTCACTATTCTCTGCTCCCCAGCTGGGTGGGAAAACAAGCCACCTGATTACAATCTTGGGGCTGGGAGCCCTGCATGTCCTTGTTTAGATAAACTTCCTTAAAGAGCCAAGAAGAGCCCTGAGTTTAATTTCCTAGGGTATTTCCCTGTGCTGAGTGCTTAACTAGAGAGAAGGTTCAACAGAGTACTGAGCTGATGGCAAATATGCACGACTGATTCCCCAGCCTCAGCCATGGAAGGGGTTCGAGGGGCTGGATCTTGGGGCCCCGTGTGCTGCCGCAACCCACATCTACAGCTTCTAGAACGCCTTGCACAACAGCAGACCTATTGTGTGGACTTTCTTTCCTCCTACCCTCATGCCCCAAGCAAGGCAGATGTTTACTTCCAGCACTAAAAGGAGGAGGGCGTGTGGGCAGACACGGGAGGAATGCTAACCAATGCTAACCTAAGTCAGATCAGCAGACTGGCCACTAGCCAGCCTCTGCCTTGCCCTCCGGGGACAAGCTGGGTCTCTGTGCCCTGGTCTGTAGGTTAAGGTTCTGATTCAAGGCTCCGTCACTTCCCCTCTGATGCTTTTAATATTATTAATCATCCTTTTGCCGAGAAGGTAACTCATGCAACAAAAGAAACTTGAGACGGACCCTTACCTAGAGGCTGCCAGAACCAAAGGCGTTTCACGCATTTCTCTTCACCTCGGTTTCTTCATTCAAAAAAGGAGGGGTAATTGTATTTGGTTTGCAGGATTTTGTTTTTAATTAAAAGTAATGTATACCAGGCACAGTGCTTGGAAACTGCTACCCCCTTAAGAAAGGGTTGCTACTGCTATTATTGTTATCCGCGCCTCACAGTATGTGTTGTTGATCTGGGCTGTGAGTTTGAGAACTAAGATTGTGTGTAGGGTTGATACCAGTGATGGTGCCTGGCATGGCAGAGGTGTGCGATCAGTGAATAAGTCTGGAATTTGAGCAAGCGGCAGTAGCCATCAGGAAGTACAGAGCAATTTTCTGCTCTATTTCCTGGGTCAATGGTTCTTCAATTATTTGTGTGCCAGACACATCTGATGGGACTGACATATTCAGACAACTATGAGTCAGTGATAATTGCTACTCAATCCCTGTTATGAAAGAACCATATCTCCCAGTATCTGTAAAAGTAACCGCTGTGGTCCCACCATTTATTTGGATACCCTTTGGCACTGTGGTTGGGGGTAGAATGCTTACTGCCCTGACCTCCCTGACTAACGTACACAAGAAGTCTCACATGTTCGTTTAACCACCATACTTCTTGGTGACTAGTCTGATAACATCAGAAAAGGCAATGGCACCCTACTCCAGTACTCTTGNTCTTTACGCATAAGGAATTTATTATTGGATAAAGTGTGAGGTGGGGTAGTAGAGGCTAAATTTTCTCTGCCTTAAAGCAGGTAGCTTATCACCCCAATACCATTTATTGAATATTTCCTCCTTTCTCTAGCTGGTTTGAATTGTACCGTGAATTAAGTTCTTAGCATTTAAAAAATGTATTCTGTATCTTAAGGCATCAGATGTTATGGTGGAGCCGGTGTCCAGGTGTGCACACCTCAGGGAGACTGAAGTTAATTATAGCATCCATGGGTTGACGCGAGCATTTCCTGCTCGTTGTAGTCATGCTCACAAACATGAAGACCTCCTATGTGTAATGAACAATTCTCATAGCCTGACAACTGCTGACGATGCTTGTCAAGGTACTACCGACCTAGGTCCCTGGACAGTTTAATCAACAGAAGTTGATAAGAGGCCAGACTAGGAATTCAAGCAAGACTTCATTAGAAGTGAAAACAAAGACCAGCTTCCCTTGATCACTCTCGGTGGAGGGCAGGCTTGTTCTTTAAAGGGGACGAGGCTAGGGGTGGATCTGTGGGTGAGCCCAGGGAGGTTTAGGCGGTCTGCCCACGGGCTTGGTGGTGCCACATGCAGGGACCATGTGCAGAGCCCTGCTCTTGCTCTCTGCACCTCAGAAATGGTGGTTGGTTTGTGGGGGGCAGTTGTATCTTATGGTTCATAATTTGTCCCAACTGAGAGTGTGTGCAGTTATTTTTAGTCCTTTATAGTTTCTTTGTGTTCTGTTGCTGGAGGAGATGTTACCCAGGGGCAAGCCCTCCAGTACAGGGCCTCAGGTGCCAGGTCCCAGGCTATCTCAAAGGGATCTAAAGAAGTGAGCGACCATTACAGTTAACTGGAGTCTTATACTAATTGATGGGCTTCCCAGATGGCGCCAGTGGTAAGGAAACTGCCTGCCAGTGCAAGAGACGCAGGAGACACGGGTTCAGTCCCTGGGGTGGGAAGATCCCCTGGAGGAGGGCATCGCAACCTACTCCAGTATTCTTGCCTGGAGAAACCCACGGACAGAGGAGCCTGGCAGGCTACAGTCCATGGGATCGCAAAGAGTCAGACACGACCGAAGAAACCTTAGCACACAAGTCAAGTAATAGAATTATTAAAGTTTTTAAGGGGTCATTTTCATTTTGCAGTTATTCTTTAATGCATTTTACTTAGGGTCTGTTTGGGTTTGGTGATCCTCAGGAATTCAGGGATTCAGTAGTTCTGGGGTGAGTCCCTAGAAGCATTTGGGTTCTACTGTGCCAGGAGCTTTCCTGGTGCCCAAGATTCTCCTGCAACTGATTCTGCCTTGAGGGCAGGAGCGGGTGAGATTTTTCCAAGTGTTTCCATACCTCACAGTCTGTGAAAGAAAAAGCTGCCCTCTGCGTCCATTTTTCTCACCGTCAGTAGCACTTAATCCGACGGCACCCTGAGTGGCCCTTCTCCACATTTCAGAAATGGCTCACGCCGGTCTGGTCAGAGGCATCTGAAGATGCCAGGGTTGGGGCAGAGGAGTGTGAGCCATGTTCAGAGAATGGCTCATCTCAGAAGGCAGATGCTTGGAGCCTCCCATGCCCTGGGGGGTGGACTTAGAACAGATAAGTAGCTGATAAGTTGACAATTGCCAGCAGGAAAGGGGACCGGCTCAGAGGTCTGACCACATCCCTCTCTCCTCCCACTACACCCCCACTGGCTCCTTGGTGCCCCAAGATGAGCCATTTCATCTGCACCCTGAAGGAAGATTAGATGATAACTTAAAGCAAGGCGAGCTGCCTGGGCCGAGGAGACAAAACTGAAAACTGCGTGGAGAACGCGGAGAATGCCACAGCAGGTGGAGGAATTGCTGGCTGCCAATCTGGGCAAGGGATCTCCTGGCCCTGGGCTGCCTCCAGCCAGCCAGTAGGTGTCTTCTCCTTTCTCTAGAGAGCTTTCACGTCTGGAGCCCAGGACTGCTGTGCCCCAGCCAGGGTTTCTCAAGCTCTTCCTACTAAACCAGCCCTAGATGAGGCATAGCCAGCCCCGCCCCAGGCCAATGTGATCTCTCTGGCGTCTCCACCTTGATCTTTAACACTGAAGCGAGGGTGTCTTCTGCATCACGTGTCTATGCTTGTTTTGGTATCAAAATTGCATTTTCAATTTCATGCCTGACCTTCCCTCCCCCTTCCCATCAGGTCCCAGTATAAAACTCAGTGCTGCTCTGTACTTCACAGGGCTCATCATGGTTGTAATCAGTTTATGAGGTTTGCCCAATCATGTATTTGCTGTCTTTCCCACTAGAGTGTAAGCTCCAGGAGGGTAGTGGCTGTGTCTGTCTTGGTGGGAGCATTCTCAGGGGCTGGCCAGTGCCTGTTTGTGGCCTTCAGCTTTGGTGGTTAGAGCCTTCTTACGATTAAGCTCCTGCTTCCTTTCACCAGAAGAAAGGCCTGATACCTCATAAAGGGGTTATTGTTCTCGAAGGGTCCAGGTGAGAGGAGCCATCCATCATTGCTGGGCCCAGCCGATCACAGTTCCTGGCCCCCTCCCAATGAGACAATGACATCATCTCAGAATATATACAAAGGACAGCCTATTCTGTCAGTCTGTCTGTGGAAAATTACTTTAAGCTCATTCTTGCTGTATTAGGTACATAATATCATAACTCAGAGTTTCCCAGATTTAGTTCAAGGGCATAGAAGATTTGGTTAGGCATTTGATTTTTAGAAATGTCATTTCCAAGAAGAATTTGAANTCAGTCTGTCTGTGGAAAATTACTTTAAGCTCATTCTTGCTGTATTAGGTACATAATATCATAACTCAGAGTTTCCCAGATTTAGTTCAAGGGCATAGAAGATTTGGTTAGGCATTTGATTTTTAGAAATGTCATTTCCAAGAAGAATTTGAAATGTGTCTTCCTGAGGGTACAAAACTACCTCGATTTGGGAGAGGAGCTGATTTCTCAAATAAGTAATTGAAAATTGTGTCAACCTCCCTCATCTGTGGGTCTAGTTCTCCCATCTCTTACACTGGGATTTTCTGTGACAACTCTTATCTTTATTGCTCTTGATATCCACAGAGCACTGTTAAAAAGATTTATTGGTTAAGAAATGCAAATTCCTTAAAACAGCAAAGTGCTCGCTCTAAGTTTCATATGAAGGTGTGTTTAAACAAACGAGTCAGCATTTGAAGACAGTGCTAACAAAAAGTAGTCAAAATCTGAATTGTGGGGTAGTTATTTTTATCATAATTGCTTACATTTATTTGCACATATATTATGTCACTAAACTGAGTTCTTTGTGTGAATCAGCTCATTTAATTCTCACAGAAACCATCTGATAGAGGGAGAATTTGATTCCCATTTCATAGATGAGTAAACTGACATTAATAATCGGGAGGGAATACGTAACTCTCCCAGGATCCTGCCTAGTGGGGAACTGGGCCAGAGCTCTGGTTCTGATTTATACTGTTCTGTGCTCCAGGCTGTTACCACTGGACAGGAATAAGTGTTACCCAGTCATGTCTGGCTGCTCACAGTTTGAAAATCAACATGCAAGAGAGAGCTTTTAGTAGAAAGGAAAGTTGCTTTTAATCAGAATGACAGCAACTTGGAGAGAGAGCGGATTCAGTGGCTCCCGAAACCCAACTCTGAAGACTCTGCTTGGCTATGAAAGTTTTTAGAGTGAAAAGGGGACGCAGTCTCAGTCAGTCATTCAGATGGGAGGTCACAGTTGTCACCATCCCTCACTGTGTGCAGGCTTCTGTGCAGGATTGTCGACTTCTTGCAATTTTCTTTATATGCTATTGTGTTCACACTGTTTGTTTGTGGGCTTACTGAAGAGAAAGCTAGGGAGGAGATCTGGTCACCTGATAATTATTTATTCTTAATTTCTATTTCTTTGATCTATGGAAAGAACCAAGAAATTAGGTGAGGTGCTTCCCTGGTGGCTCAGACGGTAAAGAATCTGCCTGCAATGCAGATTTGATCCCTGGGTTGGAAAAATCCCCTGGAGAAGAGAATGGCAACCCACTCCAGTGTTTTTGCCTGGAGAATCCCTATGGACAGAGGAGCCTGGTGGGCTGCAGTCCATGGTGTCAACTGAGCGACTAACACTGATTGTGTGATCAAAAGATTTGAAAGGTGTGTGAGGGCCAGAGATGAGAGCATGGGGGTGCCTGGTTTAAGGGTGGTGGCAAGAGAGAAGAGTGCCTCCTGTAAAGAGATCTTTGGGGGCAAAAGCTGCTGACACAAGCAGTGGACATTTGTGTTTAAGAAAGAAAAAATTTTCACCACTCCAAGTACAAGTGCGAGTTAAGCCTGTGTTGCTCAATCCAGGGCCTCACAGATTTGTTTCAATTATCCAATTCATAATGATCCTTTCTAAGTAGCTCATTGGTTCATTCACTTTTTTTAGGTGATGGAAAACCTGTTTTTCTTCTTTGAAATCTTAAGTTTATTACCACTTAACAACCTCCAACTTTATTACAATCTCACAAATACAATTCTCAGAAGTGAGTTTGGCCCATTTTTAAAATGCTTTTCAAGATCCAAATTTCCATTTGACCAGTCATCAAATAGGAAGTTCTGACTAGTGGTACTTTTTTTTAAAAAAAAAGATTTTTAATTGGAGGATGATTGCTTTATAGTGTTGTGTTGGTTTCTGTACAACGGACGTGAATCAGCTGTAAGTGTACATATGTTCCCTCCCTCCTGAGCCTCCCTCCCACCCGCTCAGCCCGCTCTAGGTCGTCACAGAGCGGCAGGCTGAGCTCCCTGCCTTCCACAGCAGCCCCCACTAGCTGGCTATTTTCTGAGTGGTGGTGTGCGTGTCCTAGCGCCACTCTCTCAATTTGTCCGCACTCTTCCTCTTNTCCCTCCCTCCTGAGCCTCCCTCCCACCCGCTCAGCCCGCTCTAGGTCGTCACAGAGCGGCAGGCTGAGCTCCCTGCCTTCCACAGCAGCCCCCACTAGCTGGCTATTTTCTGAGTGGTGGTGTGCGTGTCCTAGCGCCACTCTCTCAATTTGTCCGCACTCTTCCTCTTCCGCTGCGTCCGCAAATGCTCTCTTTATCTGCATCTTTGTTCTGCCCTGCAAATAGGTTCATAGGTACCATTTTCCATGTGTTGATATTCAAAGCACCTGTTCAAATTCCTGGTCCAGTAGTTATCTTGCTGCCGACATTTATCTCATTTTATTCTTCCAGTCACCCTCTTGGTCCCATTTTTTTCAGAGAAGGAAACTGAGGCTCAGACTNTGTTCAAATTCCTGGTCCAGTAGTTATCTTGCTGCCGACATTTATCTCATTTTATTCTTCCAGTCACCCTCTTGGTCCCATTTTTTTCAGAGAAGGAAACTGAGGCTCAGACTGGATGAGCCCAAGGTCACACAGCTAGTGGACTAAGGATAAGGGCTGACTGTAGGTCTGACATCACAGCCTGAGCTTTTAATCCCCATTGTTTAGTATCTTTCCAGTGAGGGCCAGAGAGTCTGGAGATAGGGGCTGTAGTAATTCAGGAAGATTCCATGGAGGAAGTGGAGGATGAGCTGGATTTTGAAGATCACATCAGAAAGATGAGAATTACACTGGGGAGGGAGTAAGGCAGAAACGCAAGCAGAGCAGGCTCCCTCGCTTTTGTAGAGGAGGTGAATTAGACCATTTTGCGGTTGCCATTGCCAATTAATTTTCAATTCAGCACCTGCCTTGCCATTAGAGCTTAATCTTATTATAGCAGATCTTTTTGCATTCCTTTTGTTTGTGCAGATTTTACATGCAGGGTTTTAAGTCAATCAATGAGCATCTGTGCTGAAAGGAATTATATTGTGTGCATAAAAATAATTGCTCAATTCCTCTCTGAACCAAGAAAAACCTATCTAATTCCTGTCTTAGAGGTAGAGTGATGTAACAGAGGAATAAAAGCAGTTACCTAACTACCTCTCCTCTATTTTCTAGTCCATTCCACAATGTCCAGGAAAATGAATTTATACTGTTTGGAGGAAAAGCTGAGATCAGCATAACTAGTCTGAATTCAGCATAGAGACAGTGTCCTTGACAGTCATGCTCAATGTGCATAACTGCAAGGTATTCCAATAGCAGAGAGGAACCAGCTGAGAAACAGGTTTGAACTTTAATTTTCCACATGTGACATCAAGATATACTACTGTCTTTTTTTTTTTTTTTTTCTCTTCTGCTTTTTATCATCCCACCGTGGAAATGCCTCATACAAAATATTCTTTCTGAAATATCTGGACATTTTTTCCAAGTCACTTAATTTTCCCCAGGTTGTTGACTCTGTGTTCTTGTCTTTAAATCATCTACTTCATTCNTTTTTTTTTTTTTTTTCCCTTCTGCTTTTTATCATCCCACCGTGGAAATGCCTCATACAAAATATTCTTTCTGAAATATCTGGACATTTTTTCCAAGTCACTTAATTTTCCCCAGGTTGTTGACTCTGTGTTCTTGTCTTTAAATCATCTACTTCATTCAGCTTTTCCATCTTTCTTGTCATTTTTGCAGAAAGTAATTTTTTCAAAGACATTTCAATGCACAATAGGGGGAAATTACTTCATTTTTTATTTAGCATCTCCAAAAACTTTTCCTGTTTCAGAGAAAGCTGGAGTCAAGGGATTTTCTCCTCTGTATATCTGGGCAACTCAGTTTCTCTATTTCTATGCAAAGATAAACTTCACTGGTAGCAGCCACCCAGCCACCATTGGGTGGGGCCGAACTTACTCTCAGCTCCAACAGATAGCCCTGCCTGGTCTAGGCTCCTGGAAGTCCAATTGTCACGGTCACAAGATATGGCTCAGCGATAAGCCAGCCAGTGCAAAGCTTTGAGCTGCTGTTGGTTGGTTGTGAGAGACAAGCTTTCCTGTTAGGAGAATAAGCGTGAATTCCTCCTACAGTCATTAGGAAGTTAGCCCTAAGAGGCAACAAACAATGAGTATAAAAATGAGAGGTAGAAAGAACTTGAGTCCTCACATCATTGTAGTCATCAAAATAATCCCTTTACCTCTGGGCTCTCACTTAGCCATTAAATCTCTTCTTGTTTGTGAGTTCCAGTTAGGTTTTGTTACTTACAACCCAAAACCTTTTGTCTAATATACCTGACTATTGGACTGAACAGAAACATTGTATTACACCTCCAAATGCTGGACTTCAGCGCTTCCACTGCAGGAAGTACATGGTTTGATCCCTGAGCAGGGGAGTTCAACACGCCGCGTGATACAGCAAAAAATAAAGCAGTTTATCCAGTCTACCCATCTAACAATAGAATCCTGGGTAATTAAATTGCATCTGACGATAATGTATTAGCTAGGACAGATGAGGCTGTTGTAACAATGACATAACAATTGGAAACAATCGTGTGCCTGGTCAGCAGCTGGCTTTGTTCTGCATGGTTTCGTTGGCTTTTCAGGAACCTAGGTTCCTTCCATCTTTTGGGTCCCCCATCCCTTAGGGCCTCTCATCACCCTCATGGATCTGGCAGAAGGAAAAGGAAGATGAAGAGGACAACCCTGCTTCTTTAAAGCCTTGGCCCAGAAATGGGACAAACTCTTTCCACTATCCCATGATGAAAACTGGTCATACAGGCACATCTAACTGCAAAGAAGCCCAGGAAGAGGAAGTGGATTTTTGGTAACTAGTTCCTAGTCCTGGCCCAGATAGGATATTTTATGGGATTTCCCTGGTGGCTCAGTGATAAAGAATCTGCCGACCAATGCAGGAGAAATAGGAGATGCTATTTCGATCCCTGGGTTGGGAAGATCCCTTGGAGAAGGGAATGGCAACCCACTCCAATATTTTTGCCTTGGAAATCCTATGGACAGAGGAGCCTGGTGGGTTACAGTCCATGGGGTCGCAAAAGAGTCAGACATGACTGAGCGGCTAAACAACAAGGAGATTAATAAATACGTAGGAAAAAGCCAGCAGAGCATTGTGCAGAGTCAGCCCACGTTTTCTAAGGATCCACGTCTCTAAGTGCTTAAGCCTTGTCTCTTTCTGTTCCAGCCCTGTGGCAAGACTCTGTTCTTGCTCTTTTCCAGGCATGTCGGTTCATTCATGATGATCTCGAATGCAAATACACCCCACCATCCCCTGATGAGTGAGGTGGATGTCATCCGAAGTTCTTGGAGGGAGACAGAAATGTGATCAAATTCCTCCATGGACATCAGTTCTTTCCTCGAAAATTGTCTTCCCTGGTAGTAGGCTCACCTTACTTGCTACTCTCTGTCACAAGGCTTCTTTTTCACCATCTCCAGTCCCTGAAAGTCTTCATTGCCTGAGCAATTCTACTCTTGCCCTTTGTTATATGTTACATGTTTGTTATATGTCCACTCAGCAAAACACAAACCTGATATTAACCCTAAAACCAAACAATATATTTTTTCTTTCAGCATCCCCCTCAGGGAAGTTGACAAAGCATTCACTGAATAAAAAAAAGTTCTCTTCTTGGGGCAGGGCTGAGTGGAGAGTTGCCAAATAAGAAAAGGAATTCTATGCAAAAATTTATTTTCATAGAAAGACTAGAAGGATATTTCCAAAATGTTGACAGTGTTTATTTCTAGGTAACTGGATTGCTACTGGTCTTTTCCCTCTTGTGTATTCTTATACTTTAATTTTTGTTTCTCTACTTTTCAAATTTTCTATTGTACATGATGTATTTCTTTAAGCTAAAAAAAATAATAAAATTTTCTTTTGTTCAGTTTTGTTTATTAGGAGGGAAATGCAAATTAAAACCACAATGAGATAACACTTCACCCCAATTAAGATGGGAATTATGGGAAAAAATAGAACAGAAAATAACAAATGTTGGCAAGAATACAGTGAAATTAGAACCCTTGTGCATGCTGATAGGAATGTAAAATGGTGCAGCCACTGTAGAAAACAATATGATGGTTTCTCAAAAAAAAAAAAAAAAAATTAGTGTTACCATATGATCCAGCAACCCTACTCCCCACACAGAAGAACTGAAAGCAAGGTCTTGAAGAGACAGTTGTACGCTCATGTTCATAGCAGTACGGTTCACAATAGCCAAGAGATGAGAGCAACCTACATGTCCATAAACAACTGAATAAATAAAATGTGGCATAGGTGTATGATAAAACATGATTCAGCTTTAAAAGGAAGGAATTCTGACATGTGCACACAGATGATCCTTGAGGATATTATGCCAAGTGAAATAAGTCACAAAAAGAGACTGTAAAATTCCACTTATATGAGATAACCCTGTGTGGGTGCTAAGTCACTTTCGTCACGTCTGACTCTTTGTGACCCTGTGGACTGTAGCCTGTCAGGCTCCTCTGTCCAAGGGATTCTCCAGGCAAGAATACTGGAGTGGGTTGCCCTGCTTGCCTCCAGGGGATTTTCCTGACCCAGGGATTGAACCCACATCTCTTGTGTCTCCTGCATCAGCAGGTGGGTTCTTTACCACTAGCACCACCTGGGAAACCCATATGAGGTACCTTGAGTGGTCAACAGAGAAGGCAATGGCACCCCACTCCAGTACTCTTGCCTGGAAAATCCTATGGATGGAGGGGCCTGGTGGGCTGCAGTCCGTGGGGTCACTAAGAGTTGGACACGACTGAGCGACTTCACTTTCATGCATTGGAGAAGGAAATGGCACCCCACTCCAGTGTTCTTGCCTGGAGAATCCCAGGGACGGGGGGCCTGGTGGGCTGCCGTCTATGGGGTCACACAGAGTCGGACACGACTGAAGTGACTTAGCAGCTGCAGCAGCAGCAGCAGAGGGGTCAAATTCACAGAAGCAGAAAGCAATATGGTTGTTGCCAGGCACTGGGGGAATCAGGGATGGGTTGTTAGTGTTTAAGGGGTNAGCCTGGTGGGCTGCCGTCTATGGGGTCAC
The DNA here is from genome assembly GCA_006410615.1 of Neotragus moschatus. NCBI lineage: Eukaryota > Metazoa > Chordata > Mammalia > Artiodactyla > Bovidae > Neotragus > Neotragus moschatus. The sequence continues at coordinate 7,310 of SJYA01001562.1, read as the reverse complement.
ACAGAGTCGGACACGACTGAAGTGACTTAGCAGCTGCAGCAGCAGCAGCAGAGGGGTCAAATTCACAGAAGCAGAAAGCAATATGGTTGTTGCCAGGCACTGGGGGAATCAGGGATGGGTTGTTAGTGTTTAATGGGTACAGAGTTTTAGATGGGAAAGGTGAAAATGTTCTGGAGACGGATGGTGGGGATGGTTGCACAACACTGTAAATGTACTTAATGCCACTGAATTGTACACTTAAAAATGATTAACATGGTACATTTTATGTTACATATATTTTTCACAGTTTTTTAAAAGATGAATTTATGTTTCCATAGGCAATTTTATAAGAATTCTTGACTTGGATGGCTTGTGATCTCTTTTGAAAACCAAATAGTTCCCTTGTTTGGGTTTTCCACCTACACAGTATGCCATTTTAAATGCATTTGTAAAAGAAGAAGAAATACTTATTATACCCATATTACATAAGGCTCATTAATAAGACATGACTTCTCCAAACTTTTGCTGTCTAATAAGTGGGCAAGACTGGTGAGGAACTAACTCCAGTCCCCAGGGAAATGCAATAGTGGCCAAGTGTAGAGAGGTGCTGTGCTAAGTCGCTTCAGTCGTGTCCAACTCTTTTGACTCTATGGACTGAAGCCCACCAGGCTCCTCTGTCCATGGGCTGCTTCAGGCAAGAATACTAGAGTGGGTTGCCATGCCCTCCTCCAGGGCACCTTCCTGACCCAGGGATCGAACCTGTGGCTCCTGCATTGCAGACGGACTCTTTACCACTGAGCCGTCAGGGAAGCCCGAGCAGAGAGATGCAGGCGGTGAATTCTGCCTGGGTAGTTAAAGAGGCTTTTCAGAGAAAGATGTGTTTAAACCGGACCTTGAAGAACTCCTAGGAATTTACTAAAGGAGAAGGGATGGACATAGGAGGCACTTTGAAAAAGGGCCTAGAGGTGGGGGACAGCATGGGACAGAAGACAATCAATCACCCCGGGCTTAGGGCATCGGGGACCCTGAACGTGCCAGCCGAACACTGGCAGTGGGGCAAGCTCAGGCCTGGACGTGGCAGTGTTGCTTTTCCTGGAGAGATGACCCAGGATGTGGACTGAACTCAGAAAGCGAAGTCCAAGCCAGCCATGTGTCAGGGCCAGAGCTGAGACTCTGGCTGTGTGGTACGATTCTAGAGGGACATGGAGCATGGCACGGCTTCCAGAGCAGAGAAATGGCTCCCCAGCTGTTGGTGCCTGATTGCATGCCACTGTTGGCTCTGCAGTCTGACAAGGAAAGGAGTNAGAGTACTGTCACTTGTGACAAGCCAGCTGTCCCCAAGCCCCAGTCAAGAACCCCTGGGATCCAATGGCCTGAACTCTACTAAAGGGGCAAGGTCCTTCTTTTTTTTTTTTTCTTTATTTTCGGCAAGGTCCTTCTTTTCTGGGCTCTGAAATGATTAAGTGGCTCAACAGAAGCACTTTGCTTTGTTCACTGAAGGAAGGGCCTTGTTGGTTGGCTTTTTCTAGAGTGTTCTGTAAGGAAGTTTGCAACCTGCCAGATGCTCTATGTCTGATTTTCCATCTTGTCTGGGTTATTAGTGAAGCTGAAGCCAATCTTCCCTCTGATGTCCAAGTGTAGGGAATTGACAAGCTCTTTAGGATGGAAGATTTGGTAACATTAGGGCCATTCCTTCGGCATTATTTTCCAGCCACTCCCAGCAATCTTTGAGCCTGAACTCCATGTCTAGTGTCTGGGATGTACGTCAGCAGTTTTAAGGCCTCTTCTGCTTGTCAGATCCTGCCCTCCTTGCCCACCTTTCCCAGGTCTGGAGGCTCTGCCCTTTAACCTCCTCCTGCTGTAGCCCCCAGAGAGTTTGCGGGCATGTCACTGCGCCTGCTGCAGCACCTATGTGCACGAACAGATATAGCATCCAACAATCTGATTTATGTTTTCCAGATTTATCACATCACTCGCATACCCAGGCAGGCTGATATTTTCGGAGCGTGAATCAGAGTGTCTGGCAGGGTTCCCTCTGCAGCCGAGCTCCGGCTGCAGGCATAATGAAGTTGGTGGGGAGCGGGAAGAACTCAACTTATTGGGGAGGAAATGTGTGTCAGTAACAAGTCTGCCTGGCAACAGCACCAGGAGAGATCCCAGGACCAGAGTTAGCATTTCCACACTGGTGGAGCAACATCGCACAGCGCAATTTTCCTCCTCAGTGGGCTGACAATTCTTTTAAAAAAAAAAGAAGGAAAGTAGGTATTTTGGAGAATGCATTCTCCAAAAGATATTCCCTAACCTGCCACCAAACGGGAAGACTGTGATAAACTGAAATGTCACCCAGCTGGGGCTGTCCACGCAGATGTTATACATGAATAGTAAGAGGTGAGCTTTTGTGATGGAATGCGAGGCAAGAAGATGAAGCTGAAAGAGGCAGAACGAATTGACTCTGTGAGACTCAGTATAGGACTCTGTTTGGGAGTAGGGCTCAAGACTAGGGACATAGGGAAATATTCCTTTATTTTTTTCCCAATCTCTCAAGTATGTGCTGCTACATAGAGTTTCCTATTTCTCAAGGAGTCTATTCAGAATGAGGGGAAAAAATGGAACAAGGACTGATCTGGACATCTGAACATGTGCGACTATGTCAAGAGCAGTGGTTCCTCTTTTTTTTTTTTCACTTCTACATCCCAAAGCCTAGAGCAGCCATAGACACCAGATAGCAGCTTCCTACAGGTGTGTTGAACCAAAAACATAGACTCTGTACTTTGAGTGCCCTTGAGTGTATCTCTTCCCCACTCCAGGCATCCTTTTTACCATCAGGAAGATGAACCGATGATCTCTTAGGGATCATCCCAGATCCAACACTCTACGGCCCCAAGGTCAAAATGAGTTTTACAGTTTTTTTTAAAAGCAGGGACTTAAAAATATTCCCATAAATGTTTATATCTCAAATGCCTGCTCTTCAGGTTCAGCTTTATTATCAGTGTGTGCATACAAGTCTTCAGGCTTGAATGTTCCCATGAATACATCCTTCAGTGGTATCTGGGATACATTTACATTTTTAGCATCAGTGTAATTCTATTTGGTTTTATGCCATAGGAAGTTCAAGCCTGATTCAATTAAGGGGTTTCATAAAATGAGTTTTTAAAAAGGAAGGACAATGCATTGCACGTGTTATACCATTGTACTTTGTATAGTTATCCAATCAGGCATGTTGGGGGGTGGCTTTTGCTTCAGTCCAAGAATCTGTTAGCAATACGTAAAGTTGAATATTTTACCACCTTATTTGGAAGCATGGAATTTAAGAGCTGGAATGAATCTTTGAGGTAGGCAGGCATCACCTACTAAAATAAAGGAAGAGAACTTTGGGTGCATTTTTGCATACCTCTCACCTCCTAATGTAGTTTTCACATTGTTGGCCTGAAAAACAACAGAAAATTCCTGGTTGCTAACCTGGGAATGAGGCAAGGGTCAGGAGCATCAACGAGAATTGCATCCTGTCTGAGCATGCTTCCCTTTCATAGCAAGATTGCAACTGCTGTCTGGCAGAGAAGGGGCAGAGGTAACCGTGCAGATCTGCACAGAGGGAGAATTCTTCCCAGGGAACAGCTGCAGCCGCCTGGTTCCACAAAGCACGCACTGAAGAGAGGCAGCCTTCCATGGAAATAGAGTTGAAGTCAACCCAGACTTAACGGTGGGGAACACTGAGTCAGTTCAGACAGACTGAGGAGTTATAGCAATTAGCTAAAACATCTGGTCTGAGTAAGCAGATGTGGTAGCAGTAGAACCAGAAGGGAAACTCAAACCAAGAAGGATGAGAAGCCAAAGTCCTGAGATCACCCAAGAGAGGTATGAGACAAGAGCAGAAATCACAGAGTCACTTTCCTAAGTCCTCCTGAGGTTGTGTAGTTGCAGGGAGACCCCTAGTCTTAACCAGTCAGAAGTGTAAGCTGTAATGGAGAAGGCAGGACTCATCATCAAACCTGAGGACGAGGGGAAGTTTAATCCTGGGGACTGAAAGGAGAAGCTAGAGGCAACCTGGGAGAATGGAGGAAAGGGAAGGGGCAAGGCAGCAGATTCAGAACAAAGACAGTGAGCCTGAAATTTCTGGAGTTCTTTTGTGTGATGCTTGGTCCACGGCTAGGGTGACCATTTAAAGGAACTACATCGAAGTTGGGACAAATAAAAGGACTCACACAGGATTATGACAGAATTATTTCCTTTAGACAATGTCCTTAAATATTAGAAGTTAATACCAGAACCACAACTGTATGTATCTTATCATCATTTTATTTTGGCTGCAGCAATGTTACCCAATAACTGGGCCCATCTCTTGGTGGGTGTCATGCCAAGAGACAAAACAGAGCCAGGATTTGGAGAAGGAAGGATTTATTATTCATAGCGAGTAAGAAGAACACCAGCGAAGTTTTAAGCTTAGGGTACATGCATGTCTGGGGCTTCCTGGGCACTCAGTGGTAAAGAATCTGCCTGCAGTACAGGAACCGCAGGACATGTGAGTTCAATCCTTGAATCAGGGAGATTCCCTGGAGGAAGGCATGGCAACCCACTCTTGTATTCTTGCCTGGAGAATCCCATGGACAGAGGAGCCTGATGGGCTATAGTCCAGTGGGTCACAAAGAGTCAGACACAACAGAAGCAACTGAGCACACACGTGCACACACTTGCATATTGATGAAGGGGCTTGAGCAGAGAGAACTTAACATTGAACTTGGACAGAGGTTGACAGAGTCCAGGTTTTACTTGACTGAAACCACAGCTGTCAGAAAAGGTCATTGTCATCATTCCTTAGGTTCTGCCCTAATGGGTCTTAGGTCAGTAGTTACTTTGCTCCACCTGAGTAGGGTCCTGAGTTTGTGCAAAACTCGAAGATGTGTATCAGATTGTGCTACATATCCCTTGAGGAGAAGCTTGGACTCTGTTTTATTGCTGAACTATTGCTTCTTGAGTGCTTTTCCTGTCTTTGTTCCCTAGAGATCCTTAAGTACTGAGGCCTGCTCATGGGCAAGCATTGTGGCAAGGCTCAGATCACAAAATGGCTTCTCTTATGTCAAGAAAGCTGTGCCCGATTCTCTTTCTCTGGGACCACCCCACCCTATCTACTAACAGTAACAGAAAACCCAGCAGAAAGGAAGTTTAACCATAAGAAACGTTTGTTATCTGATAAAACAGGAAGCGAGGTGAGATACGGCACTTCCGGGGTTCTTCCAATCAGGGCCCCCTAGCCTCTGCAAGAACCTGATTCACTCCATCTGTCCTCTCATCCTCAGAGTGGTGTCCTGTTAGGATGGCTCTTCTCGTGGCTTCTGCGGTTTTAGGCATCCAAGTAGATAATGATGTTCAAGACAGGAAAAAAAAGAAAGTCCCTCATTTGTGTAATTTCTTAAGAGCAAGGAATCCCTTCCCAGAAGTATCTTTCACAATTTTTCCTCACATCTTTTCAACCATAAGTGCATTACATTCCTATGCAATTGCCAGAGCAATCTTTTGGCAAAAGAGACGCTAGATAAACAGGCTAGCTGAAATTGATGAAGATTCATTCTTTGGGGCCTTCCCCTTACTACTCTGAATGGGATTTTTTTTTTTTTTTTTTACTTTCTCTTTCAGATATTTCATTGTTAATGTATAGAAACACAACTGATTTTTGTATGTTGATTTTGTATCCTATTCAGTTCAGTTCAGTTGCTCAGTCATGTCTTACTCTTTGCAATCCCATGAATGGCAACACGCCAGGCTTCCCTGTCGATCACCAACTCCCGGAGCTTGCTCAAACTCATGTCCATTGAGTCGGTGATGCCATCCAAATATCTCATCCTCTGTCATCCCCTTCTCTCCTGCCTTCAATCTTTCCCAGCATCAGGGTCTTTTCCAATGAGTCAGTTATTTGCATTAGGTGGCCAAAGTATTGGAGTTTCAGCTTCGACATCAGTCTTTCCAATGAATATTCAGGGCTGATTTCCTTTAGGTTAGACTGATTTGATGGAGAAGGCAATGGCACCCCACTCCAGTACTCTTGCCTAGAAAATCCCATGGATGGAGGAGCGTGGAAGGCTGCAGTCCATGGGGTCGCTGAGGGTTGGACACGACTGAGCGACTTCACTTTCACTTTTCACTTTCATGCATTGGAGAAGGAAATGGCAACCCACTCCAGTGTTCTTGCCTGGAGAATCCCAGGGATGGAGGAGCCTGGTGGGCTGCCGTCTCTGGGGTCGCACAGAGTTGGACACGACTGAAGCGACTTAGCAGCAGCAGTAGCAGCAGACTGGTTGGATCTCCTTGCAGTCCAAGGGACTCTCAAGAGTCTTCTCCGACATCACAGTTAAAAAGCATCAGTTCTTTGGTCCTCAGCTTTCTTTATGGTCCAACTCTCACATCTATACATAACTACTGGAAAAACCATAGCTTTGACTAGATATACCTTTGTTGGCAAAGCAATGTCTCTGGTGTTTAATATGCTGTCTAAGTTGGTCATAACTTTTCTCCCAAGGAGCAAGTGTCTTTTATTTTCATGGCTGTAGTCACCATCCATAGTGATTTTGGAGCCCAAGAAAATAAAGTCTGTCACTGTTTCCATTGTTTCCCCATCTATTTGCTATAAATTATGGGATTGGATGCCATGATCTTCGTTTTCTGAATGTTGAGCTTTAAGCCAGCTTTTTCACTCTCCTCTTTCACTTTCATCAAGAGGCTTTTTAGTTCCTCTTCCCTTTATGACATAAGAGTGGTGACATCTGCAAATCTGAGGTTATTGTTATTTCTCCTGACAATCTTGATTCCAGCTTGTGCTTCATCCAGCCCGGCATTTTGGGTGATGCACTCTGCATATAAGTTAAATAAGCAGGGTGACAATACATAGCCTTGATNCTTCCCTTTATGACATAAGAGTGGTGACATCTGCAAATCTGAGGTTATTGTTATTTCTCCTGACAATCTTGATTCCAGCTTGTGCTTCATCCAGCCCGGCATTTTGGGTGATGCACTCTGCATATAAGTTAAATAAGCAGGGTGACAATACATAGCCTTGATGCACTTCTTTCCCAGTTTGGAACCAGTCCATTGTTCCGTGTCCAGTTCTAACTGTTGCTTTTTGACCTTCATACAGATTTCTCTGGAGGCAGTTCAGTTGGTCTGGTATTCCCATCTCTTGAAGAATTTTCTACAGCTAGTTGTGATCCACACAATCTAAGGCTTTGGCATAGTCAATAAAGCACAAATAGATGTTTTTCTGGAACTCTATTGCCTTTTCTATGATGCAACGGATGTTGAATATTTGATCTCTGGTTGCTCTGCCTTTTCTTTTTTTTTTT
>SJYA01001561.1:1580473-1656039 GCA_006410615.1 Neotragus moschatus | reverse complement strand
CCAGTTCATCCTTAAGGAGATCAGTCCCAGGTGTTTATTGGAAGGACTGATGTTGAAGCTGAGAGTCCAATACTTTGGCCACCTGATGCAAGCAGCTGATTCATTTGAAAAGACCCTGCTGCTGGGAAAGATTGAGGGTGGGAAGAGAAGGGGATGACAGAGGATGAGATGGTTGGATGGTATCACTGACTCGATGGATATGGGTTTGGGTGGACTCCAGCAGTTGGTGATGGACAGGGAGGTCTGGCATGCTGTGGTTCATGGGGTCGCAAAGAGTCGGACATGACTGAACAACTGAACTGAACTTTGAAGGCTGGACATTCCCTTGGAGATTTTTACAAGACTGAGGACCCTTTCACTTTACTTCCCCACTGCATCTCCCTCTCTGTTCTGCCTTTTGACTTTAGTTTCTCATTGCTTCTTTCTCTCTGATCTATAAAAGAACCTGGCATCCAGATCCCAATAAAATGGTTATTTTGAGGTGCTAGCCTGCCTTCCTCTCGGTCTGCCTGCTCCGCGATTAAAGTTGCTTCCTTGCCTCAATACCTCGTCTCTCAGATTCGTTGGCCTATCTTGCGGTGAACAGAGTGAGCTTGAACTCGGTAACAAAACCAAATATCTCAAGTTAATGAATTTAGCACTTTTCTATGTATGGGAAGATGCAAGTGTTTATGCTTGCTGAAATCACTCCTTTGAGACGCACCTTGGCTGTCTGGGGCCAACGTCCTGGGCTTGTACTTTTCATTTTTGAGAAACTGTCATACTGTTCTCCACAGTGGCTATGCCATGTTTATATTCCCACCAGCAATACAAGAATCCCAAATTCTCCATATCCTCACCAACACTTGTCTTCTGTTTTCTTGTATATAACACTTCTAAGNGGCTGTCTGGGGCCAACGTCCTGGGCTTGTACTTTTCATTTTTGAGAAACTGTCATACTGTTCTCCATAGTGGCTATGCCATGTTTATATTCCCACCAGCAATACAAGAATCCCAAATTCTCCATATCCTCACCAACACTTGTCTTCTGTTTTCTTGTATATAACACTTCTAAGGGGTATGAAGTGGTATCTCATTGTGGTTTTGACTTGCATTTTGATTTCCCTTCTAATGAAACATCTTTTCATGTGACAGTGGTCATTTGTATATCTTCTTTGGAGAAATGTCTATTCAGATCCTTTGCTCATTTTTAAATTGAGTCATTTGTCTTTTTGTTGTTGAGTTGTAGGATTTATATATATATATATATATATTCTGGATACTAATCTCTTATCAAATATANTTGTCTTCTGTTTTCTTGTATATAACACTTCTAAGGGGTATGAAGTGGTATCTCATTGTGGTTTTGACTTGCATTTTGATTTCCCTTCTAATGAAACATCTTTTTGTCATTTGTCTTTTTGTTGTTGAGTTGTAGGATTTATATATATATATATATATATATATATTCTGGATACTAATCTCTTATCAAATATGTGATTTGCAAATAGTTTTCCCATTCTGTAGATTGCCTTTTCACTCTGTTAATTGTGTCCTATGATACAGAAAAGTCTTGGATTTTGACAAGATCCAATTTATTTTTCATTTTGTTAGGTAGTTAGAATAGGAAAAAGGAGTCCAAAATGGTGGTGGCTAAAAGACAAAAAAGGGAAAAGCCTGCGAAAATAGAACAAAGGAAGGTCTGAGGACCAGAGTGAGGACCTCAGGGAAAACAAACAGTCCTCCTGGCTAGCCCAGTTTACATAGGGCAGGCCCAGGGGGAGGAGACAAATGTATAAAAGGAGGAAGCCTAGAAGGATTGAGGCCTCTCTTCTCTTGTCTTTTGGGTCGGCCTGCCCTCACTTCTTGAGGGTGTACTATCAAGGGGGTACTATCCTTTGCTTTTCCTAATAAAACTGAGCTATAACACCACTGTTTATTGCTTCAAATTTTTGCTGTGGCGAGACAGAATCAAGGAAATTACACACTCCCCCGACAATTTGTGGTCTTTGCTTTGATGTCATACCTAAGAATTCATTGCCAAAATCCAGTGTCATGAGGCTATTCTCTGCTATGCTCTCTTCCAAGAGTTTTACAGTGTTTAGCTCTCACATTTAGGACCTTCTTGAGTTAATTTTTATGTATAGTGTAAGGTAGGGGTCCAGTTTCATTCTGTTGCAATGTGGTTATTTGTTTCCAAGCACCATTTGTTGAAAAGACTGCCCTTTTCCCATTGAATGGTCTTGGCACCCTTGTGAATTATTCAGTTTTATTTTACACTGAGATGGGGAAACTATTAGAATTGCATCTCATCTTTTAGATTTCAGTCAGTTTAGTTCAGTCACTCAGTTGTATCCAAATCTTTGCAACCCCATGAACTGCAGCACGCCAGGCTTCCCTGTCCATCACCAGCTCCTGGAGCTTACTCAGATTCATGTTCATCAAGTCAGTGAAAACATCCAGCCATCTCATTCTTTGTCATTCCCTTCTCCTGCCTTCAATCTTTCTCAGCATCAGGGTCTTTTCCAGTGAGTCAGTTCTTCCAGTCAGTCAGTTCTTTTAGATTTGCTTTTCACTTTTTCATAGGTTTTCAAAAATCTATCCATCTGTCAGTTTTTCACTAGCCCTTTGCTTGAGAGTCAATGGGGGTAGTAACTACCTCTATTAAGTCTGACAAAACTCTGCCAGTCTAATGATACCTGGATGGCTTGGGGAAACCCAGGTTGCTCCAAATTTTCTCTGTTGGATGTTCTACAGACTGAGCTTTCCTTGTAAGAACACATTCCTTTAGCTTAACAAACTTTACACTGCCAGTGCACATGGAAGGTATATAAAATATTTGTTACTCACATGCCAGAGTGAATTCATTTACAACATTGCTTTCTTTCCAGTTGATTACTGAGAAGATGAGAATTTTAACTTTAACTTGATTTGAGGGTTGGGGCAAAGTAGAAGGACAGGGAGAAATACTATTTTAAGGACAAAGCTGCAGGCTTTGTGGCGGGCAGGCCTGGGTGTGGTGTCACCCTGGGCAGCATGAGGTATCAAGCATCGTGTATGGACCCAGAGAGAGTGCCGTGGCCCAGACAGGGAAGTAGGAGAATCTAAAGATAAATTTTGCCTATTCCACAGCTGTGCCAGGGAGGGGCTGTGGAAGTAAGCATGAGTAACCCTGGGATGTGCAAAGCCAAGGCCCGGCCCATTTGTGGTTATTTTAAAGCACTAGCACATTTTCCTGCAGGCCTGGAGACATTTCTTTTGGTGTTGTCTATCTAATCCTTCTTTTAAGGGACAAATGAAAAGAGTGCAGTGTTGAAGAACATCTAATAGAGAAATAGGGGCTCTGGGACAGTTAATGTTTCTGTGACCCTCACCTTCACCTCCAATTCATACACACAAGCACAAAACTTTCTTGGGGATTTGTCCTGATTTTGTAATAATTGTAATTTGAAATGATTGCAAATATTTATATAATAGATATTTAAAACGTAGACTACATTGTTGATGCTGGTGTACCTCTGGTGAGGACTGGGTATTTTAATAGTTTCATTCATATGTTTTGAGAATTAGAATGATTTTTTAATTATTAAAGATTGACATTTTATTCTGCAAATTCCTTTTTCTAGCCAACATCGTTCTTACTATACAGTAGAGAAAAGTAGTTTTACAGTTTGGTTTGGTTATCTATAAAGCACTTTTTATTCACAAAGAGAAAGATGTATCTAGATCACATTCAAAATTGCATTAATGCTTTATTAGTCTAATTAATTTGGCCACATAAAACTTGACCTTTGCTGAGTCTTAGTCCCATAGAAACTGCTGCCAATGTCACACCCTTAGCAGGGAGTTAAGAACTACTTAGAGAGTCCCTTGAACTGCAAGGAGATCATGCCAGTCAATCCTGCTGTTGCTGCTGCTGCTAAGTCGCTTCAGTTGTGTCCAACTCTGTGCGACCCCATAGACGGCAGCCCATCAGACTTCCCCGTCCCTGGGATTCTCCAGGCTAGAACACTGGAGTGGGTTGCCATTTCCTTCTCCAATGCATGAAAGTGAAAAGTGAAAGTGAAGTCACTGAGTTGCATCCAACTCTCAGCGACCCCATGGACTGCAGCCTACCAGGCTCCTCTGTCCATGATATTTTCCAGGCAAGAGTACCGGAGTGGGGTGCCATTGCCTTCTCTGCCAGTCAATCCTATAGGCAATCAATCCTGAATATTCATTGGAAAGAACTGATGCTGAAGCTGAAACTCCAGTACTTTGGCCACATGATGCGAAGAACTAACTCACTGGAAAAGACTCTGATGCTGAGAAAGATTGAAGGCAGGAGGAGAAGGGGACGACAGAGAATGAGATGGTTGGATGGCATCGCCGACTTGATGGACATGAGTTTGAACAAGCTCCGGGAGTTGGTGATAGACAAGGAGGCCTGGCGTGCTGCAGTTCATGGAGTCACAAAGGGTTGAACATGACTGAGCGACTGAACTGAACTGAACTGGAGAACTACTTATCTCTCACTTGGAGAGTTGACTTGTACCACTAGAGTGCAGGATATCACAAAGCACTCCAGCCTCATCGAGACTTTTTTCTTTAACAAATCACACTTGACTGTTAACAACAAAAGAGTCTATCTTGTGCCATCAGCTAGGGCTTCCACTTTCCATTATCTTTTTGTCAGCATCTTTTTTTTCCTACTTATGTTGTCCAACACTTTGTATGTGTGTGTGTCAATCGCTTAGTTGTGTCTGAATCTTTGTGATCCCAAAGACTGTAGCCCGTCAGACTCCTCTGTCCATGGAATTCTCCAGGCAAGAATACTGGAGTGAATTGCCATCCCCTTCTCTAGGGGATCTTCCCGACCCAGAGATCAAACCCAGGTTTCCTGCATTGCAGGAAGATTCTTCACCAACTGAGCCACCAGAGAAGCCTTGTCTAACACTTCAGGTCCTCAAATTGTGTGACTTATTTTCCCTACTTTCAGGTAGACTATGTGATCATCCCCTTATCAACTGCAAACACACACACACACACACAAACACACACACATATATATACACTGAACAAAGATATACTTGTTTCAGGGGTACACATTTTGTTTGATTAGCTCTTATATATTTCCTTTATTTACATTTTGGGGAACTCATTTTTTCCCTATTTGAAATTATTACTGTTATTTGAGGTAATCTCTGACTAAAGTAATACAATAATTAGAAAGCTTTTGTGTAGGGTAGAATAGAATATAAAGGACTTTTAATCTTGGAATAAGATTTTTCTGATAACATTTTTTTTCCTTTTAAAGATTCCAGTGTGGTATCATGGGTGTATGCATATGTCCAGACTCATCCGATTGCAACATTAAATATGTGCAGGGCTTTTTTAATGCATCAGTGATGTCTCAGTTGTTGTTGTTCAGTCGCTAAGTATCCAACTCTTGGCAACCCCATGGACTGCAGCACGCCAGGCTTCCTAGTCCTTCACTATCTCCCAGAGTTTGCTCAAACTCATGTCCATTGAGCCAGGGGTACCATCCAACCATCTCATCCTCCATCACCCCCTTCTCCTCTTCCCCTCAATTTTTCCCAGCATCAAGGTCTTTTTGAGTGAGTCAGCTCTTCTCATCAGGTGGCCAAAGGACTGGAGATTCAAGCTGCTTTAAAGAAAATAGCTTTGTTTCTGTTAGATAAATAGCAACTCAGTCTTGCAAAAAAAAAAAATTCCGATAAATGGGAAGAGATACCACATTATTGATTGGAAGACTCAATATTGTTAAAATGTCAGTTCTCTCCAAAGTAACTGTAGACTTTCAGTATAATCTCAGCAGGCTTTTTAATATCAAAATTGACAAGATAATTATAAAATCTACACAGAAATGCAAAGGATCTAGACCTGCCAGAATAATGTTTAAGAAGAATAAAGCCAGGAAATAAAAAGGAAAGTACGGATTAAGGACAGACAGAAAGTCCAGAAATAGATCCTCACTGATGTGGTCAGTTGACTTTTTTCAAAGAGTTAAGATAATTCAATGGGGGAACAATAGTGTTTTCAACCAAGGGTGCAGAATAACTGGGTATCCTCGTGTAAAGAAAAGTGAATCTCAACCAGTACCTCACAGCATTTACAGGCTTAAGATGGATCCTCAACATAAATATAAAAGCTAAAACTTATAAAGCTTTAGAAAGAGAACAGTAAACATTCATGAGGTGGGGGGAGGCAACTATTCTGATAGGACTCAGAAAGCAATAACCATAAAAGAAAAAAATTATGAATTAGACTTCTTCAAAATGAAATATTTCTGTTTATTAGAAATACAGTAAAGAAAATAAATAAGCATCTGTGACCTGGAAGTAAACAGTGGCAAATATTTATCTAGTAACGGATTTGTATCCCAAAGATGCAAAGAACTCCACAATTCTGTAATAAAGATGACCCAGTTTTTCTTTTAACCTCATCAGCATTTATTGAATTGTGAATTATTGCAGACACTGCTAATATTTCAGACTTACTCATTCTGATCCTTCTCTCAGCTTCCCCTTGAAAAGGAAGCCTGGAGCGGGACCACCCAAGCACCAAAGGGTAGAAAGGAGACACAGAGGAATGCAGGGAGTTGGGGGGAAGGGAGAGGCAGGAAACAACAGGACCAGTGCATGGTTAGCCTCCTGGGACACACACACACACACACACGCGTGCGCACAGACAAAGAGCAGGGCTGTCCATCTCCGCCCTCCCCAGCAGCCATGTGCACATCAGGGTGGCACCTATGAGACGATTCATGAAGCAAAAGACAATCCATTTTTAATTAATTTATTTATTCACTTATTTTTGGTTGTGCTGGGTCTTTGTTGCTGCATGGATTTTTTTCTCTAGTTGCAGTGAGCAGGGGCTCCTGGGGCTTCTCATTGTGGTGACTTTTCTTTTTGCTGAGCGTGGACTCTCGGGGACGTGGGCTTCAGTAGCTGCAGCACGTGGGCTCAGCGGTTGTGGCTCCCAGGCTCTAGAGCACAGGCTCAATAGCTGTGGCACAGGGGCTTAGTTGCTCTATGGCATGTGGGATTTTCCCAGGCCAGGGATTGAACCTGTGTCTCCTGCATTGACAGGTGGGTTCTTTACCACTGAGCTACATTTTGAAATCGCCGAAGACAACCCAGTTTTAGAAAGATTGACAGAAACTGTAAACACACACTTCACAAAGGAAGATAGATGAGTGGTCAGCAAACACATGGAAAGATGCTCAACATCATTAATCACCAGAGAAATGCAAATTAATACCACAATGAACTGAGACTATACACCCACTCAGTTCAGTTCAGTCGCTCAGTCNTGTGTTTACTTGAATTTTACTTGGTCATAATAATTAAGTTCATGAAATGTGAATTTGAGATGAGAATTTATGGTCAAAAAAGTGTTGTTTTTTTTTTTAAAATTGTCCAATATCTGCAAACCATACTAATACAGGTATGCTAAACCTGTCTGGTTGGTTGTGGTGTTTTTATCACAAATTTAATCAACATTGAACTTGGACCATTTCCCTGAGTAGTAAGAGATAATGCTTGGCCACTGAAGCCACATGAGATTATAATTAGATCTCATGAAATAATGGTCTCAAATTATTTTAAGTGCTTGTAATTTTTAGTAATATGCAGGCCCAGGCACAGACATCAAAAGAGAAACTCAACTAGGTGAGTGTGTGTCTGTGTGTGTGCTGATAACTGTTTATTAAAAGAATAAATAGAGAATTTTAATGTACACACTCAGCCTGGGAAACTTAGTATTGTTTATTAAATAAAGCAGAGAAAGCAAGAGAGGAATCAGCACAATGGGAAATCAGGTCACCAGATAAGGCTTTTTTGCTACCCTGTTTCCTGTTCTGGGTGGCTCTGCCATCCACTGGGAGAGATTCATTCCTCTTACCCAGATTGACAATTTCCCATTTCCTGTCACTCTCTGCCACCTCCCTCCCCAATTCTTGACCTGCCAGGCCAAAGCAGTTCAAACAGATAAAGACACAGTTAATTTGCTGAAGAGCACAGAGCTTTCGGTAAACAACTTCTTCCTGGGCAGTTCTGTGTGGAGATGACAGGAACTTTATCAGCAGAGTAAGAATTGAATCCATTTATTATTGTACATGTCTATTAGGCCTACGGTGACCCAGTCCAGTACTCCTGCCTGGAAAATCCCATGGACAGAGGAGCCTGGTAGGCTGCGGTCCATGGGGTCACTAAGAGTCAGACATGACTGAGTGACTTCACTTTCACTTTTCACTTTCCTGCATTGGAGAAGGAAATGGCAACCCACTCCAGTGTTCTTGCCTGGAGAATCCCAGGGATGGAGGAGCCTGGTGGGCTGCCGTCTATGGGGTAGCACAGAGTTGGACATGACTGAAGCGACTCAGCAGCAGCAGCAGCAGCATTAGGCCTACACTCCCCACATAGCAAGTCAGTTCATCCCTGCCTTTCCTTTGCAACTTTATAGCCACTAAAAGAGGGAACAGCTACAGTAGCCACAAAAACATTTTGGGAGAGGGAGTGGCGGGATTATCTGGAACCAGCATCTGCATTTTTAGAATAAAACAGAGCATAGATGATAGGCGGCAGCTGTGCAAGGTCATGGGAGGAGGAGAGGCATTCAAGAAGTATCAGTGATGACACTATGTCACAAAGGGATGGATCTCAGAAAGTCCTGTTCTTATTTTCTGAATTATCAGAGCAGTGAGTATGTTACCATGTTTTGACTGATGGTCAAAAACAGCAGCAGCCCTTGTTAGACAATTATAGGGGGTAGAAACAAGAAAAGTATAAGATAAGGATGCATTCCAGAATATCAAAGAAGTTTTGAGTTAAAAAAAAAAAACACTAATATTTTACTCGGAAAATACTACATTTAATGTAGGTAAATTGTTGTGTACTTGAAACATTTTCTTTAACTCTGTGCGGTTATCTCCCAGATAAATTAAAGGCCAGGAATCCAGATTGGTCTGATCCCACTACATCACTAACTGATAAATGATTAAAAGCACCTCAATAAGACTTCTAACATAAAAAAGAACAAAACTATGGAATACAAAATGAAATAAGCACTATCTTTACACTGGCCAAGAACTGCCAAGTGGCTTTCCTTCCACAAAGTTCATGTCTCTGAGGTGGTGATGTGTAGAGAGTATGATCTACATCCTTCTAGATGTAGCTCAAATCACAGGTGTACACTGCAAATATCTTACAGTTTTGCAAATTATCCCTCTATAATGCCGGGGGAAAAATAAGCCTATGTCTCTAAGTCCTTGAGTTTCGAAGTTCGAGGTTGCATAAAAAATAATTTGTACCAAGTGAAGCCCAACCTAGATGGGCATATTCAAAAGCAGAGACATTACTTTGCCGACTAAGGTCCATCTAGTCAAGGCTATGGTCTTTCCAGTAGTCATGTATGGATGTGAGAGTTGGACTGTGAAGAAGGCTGAATGACGAAGAATCGACGCTTTTGAACTGCGGTGTTGGAGAAGACTCTTGAGAGTCCTTTGGACTGCAAGGAGATACAACCAGTCAATCCTGAAGGCCCTGGGATTTCTTTGGCAGGAATGACGCTAAAGCTGAAGCTCCAGTACTTTGGCCATCTCATGTGAAGAGTTGACTCATTGGAAAAGACTCTGATGCTGGGAGGGATTGGGGGCAGGAGGAGAAGGGGATGACAGAGGATAAGATGGCTGGACGGCATCACTGATTTGATGGGCGTGAGTCTGAGTGAACTCCGAGAGTTGGTGATGGACAGGGAGGCCTGGCATGCTGCAGTTCATGGGGTCGCAGAGTCAGACATGACTGAGCGACTGAACTGAACTGAAGATTACTGACCAACCGCATCAGGGGCTTCCAGCTGGTCTTTAAACTGCTGTTCTGAGAACGAGTTGCAAGAGAGCTGTCTCTTGTCCCGTGCCTGTGTCTACCTGAAAATGAGTTACTGAGAAGAAGAAACCAGAGGCTGTTTCTGGAGGCCCTGTTGTGTTTTTTTCATTGACTGCTGTCATCTCTGTAGAGACCACCATCAATAGGGCTCCCCAGGATTCATTAAGTACCAGCGGATAGGGAGATGGAAATCAGGGTTCCACTTCTAGCTCTGCCTTGGCATTTGTCAGCTACAGCCATGTGACTTCAAACAGGTTACTTGGCTTCACTGAGCTTCATCTATAAAATGAGGAGATAGAGTTGCATTAATGGCTTTCCTGGTGGCTCAGATAGTGAAGAATCTGCTTACAATCCATGAGACCTAGGTCTACCCTGGGTCAGGAAGATCCCCTGGTGGAGGTTATGGCAACCCACTCCAGTATTCTTGCTTGGAGAATTACATGGACAGATGAGCCTGGAAAGCTACAGTCCATGGGGCTGCAAAGAGTTGGACACGACCATGTGACTGACATTTTTAGAAGAGATAATGTATGTGAAAACACTTAGCAGGCCTCTTAGTGGCAGACAGTATCCAAAAAGTGTTTCCTCCATATTAAACTGAGGCTGAAAAGTTTCAAGTTGTAACAACCATCACTATATTCAATAAACAAATACCTGTTAATAGATCCTAGGTAGAAACCACAATGCTCAGATCCTCAAAGTAATAATTTAAGTAATAATTTATTAGGGGCAATAGGATATACTCAATCCTAATAAGGATGACTGCTCTTAAGTTCCAAAAAGGACCAAATTCAGTGGCAGTTCAGAGGAGAAAGAGAAAATGTTTGGCTACAAGGAAAGTTGGAAGTATTTGTGGATGAAAGGACATTTGACTTCTTTCTAAAATTTCTAAAATGCTAGAAAGCTCAGATGTGAACAGGTGGCAACTAGAAGGTTTGGGGAATGAATGGAGATGGGTGAGTGCAGTGTGTCCGCAGTCGCCCAGTTTGAGCTGGGGAACAGGCCACAGAAGACCTCTGAGCGTTTGACTGGGGACCATTAGCTTTTATGCTGTGAGCAACCAGGAGTTACTAGAGCTGAAATATAGCCTGGTGCTGTGTTGGGGCTAAACGAATCTCAAAATCCCTGGGAGGGCAGAAGGGCCACCAGAGGCCGAACAATCAACGCAGAGGCTATTCTCCCTTGTGGGGAGGTGTGGGACCAGCAAGGACGAAGGTGTGTGCCACAGACTAAATATATTTGGGGCTTTTGGCAAGTGACAGTATAAGTTGATTACCTGTACTTAAGATGAGGAACGGGAACATATTATTACTTTTTTTTTTCTTTTTTTTTTTTTAATGGGAAGGAGCTCTTAAACTTTTGAGCAAGGCTTGTTATGACCTGGCCTTATAGTACAAGGAAAAGCCACGGAGAATGTGCCATAGGCCAAAGATATGCATTCAGGGGACAGTGAGAGCAGTGATAGAAGAAAGGCACTGGGCTGCATGAGCGAAGTATCACCAGGGCTTGGCCTTATTAATTGCAAGGGGTAAAGGAGAAAGCCCAGAACTGAAGTTTTGAGTCTGAGTGATGATGTGATAGCAGTAACAATACAGAATAAATTCATTTTAAAAATGTGTTTTCTTAAACTGTGTCATTTTGCTGTTTAAAATCAGTTCTGCTCAAGCCAGCAGTGTCAGTTCATCTGTCACACTTCTACTTATGGCTACATTTCTAACATAAATATTTTATAGTTCATCCTTAAGTAGTAGGAAAAATGAGGGGTTTCACCTGAAGTGGAAGACTCCACCTTAGAGATTAAGTACGCCTGTCTGGTGACACTGCAGAATACTAAGCACATTGTTCTCACAAGCTTCAGGTACAGTGTTTACAAAAGCAAAAGTTCATGTCTACACAGCTAATGTCATGTGAACAGTAAAAACAAGAAGTACAAAAGAAACATTAAATAAAAGATTTTGCTTTTATTTAAAATAAAATGCATTTATACAGTCTTTAAACCATGGATTATTGAACAATACTGGTAATCTACCCCTCCCTGGCACCCTTTTGGGCTATGTGAGCTAGGAATTTTCTGACTAGCACCAATGCAGGTTGTAACAGCGCAACAGACTAGAACATGGCCAGTCCAGGCATTAGAGTTAAGGACATTGTGGCAAATCCATGACTATAATGAAGTCATCCTTAATTTAGCAGATATTAAAACTGCACATTAATTATATTTTAAAGAGCATTTACTTAATGCAAAGATGCTACATCTAAGCCATTTGCTAGTTGTGAGTAGATTTTTAAAAAACTGTACAATTTTATAAAATTTGTGTTTGTACATTAGTTACACAAAATGCATACTTCATAGACCTTTACTTCATATTGTAATGCAAAAGTTGCATATTTTAGGCAGACAGTGAATATGCTGGTGAATACTAAAAGTGTTGTAATACAATGTGTAAAAATAAAAACAAGACAATATACATACATGCTTATTCAAGGACAAAAACAAACCAGGCATAACGACTAACAGCATTTTCCTTCAAGATCAAACAATGACATTATTAAATACCAGGCATCTTTTGTAGGCCTAATTTATTTTGGGGTTGAGGGGGGGAACGGATGACAGATGGCTAACAAAAGTATGATATTTGAAAAATTATGAGGTCAAATTAAACATACATTAAAACACATGCATTAAACATGATAAGATAAATAGACTTCATGTAGTTTAAGCCCTGGATAGCTTTAAAGTAGATGGCTTGAGTTTCTTACAGTTTGGCTAGCTTGAATCAGTGATGTTTTGTTCCTAACTTACCCACTACTTCAGTTTCAATTCTTGGCTCTAAGGAACATGTGCCATATTCAAGTCCATACATTGTATCATGATAGCAGATTAATAGTCGTGCTTGTTAGTGCACATATTAACTGGTCTGGTAAGGCAAAAAAGTTTTCATGATAAAATACTGAATTTCAAGCTTACTTTATTAAGCAGCATATAACAAACAACAGCTTTTAAAGTTAAATAACTGTTATGGCCATGGAGTTTCATTACACAGCATTTCTGTTCACACCCAACCACTGGTAAGTTTGTAGAACATCTCTTCATCTAAACTCTCATTTTGGTCTTTTGCACGTGTTGAGAGAAATATGTAGCCACCAATGAATTCATGAACCACTTTGCAATCTACTTCAGTGCAAATGAAGGACAACCGTACTTCATCTGCAAACTCTACAGTGACCTAGAACAAAGAGAGAACCATCAGTCCCTGCAGAAGTCCAGACGGCTGGGTCCAAGTGAGGCCACTATACTTAAGGTCTGTCCTGATCGCAAAATACTCTCTGGTCCTCAAAATTTTTTTTTAATCCTAAACTAATAATGCCTTCAAGTCCAAAAGCATAAGTAGAAGTTTACTAGCCCCTCCTCTCCTGCTTTTTAGTTTTCTTGTTCTGAAAAGGAAGGCTGAATGCAAGAGGCTTAGGTCATTAAGTTCCCAAAAGGTCTCTGGTGATTCAATTAATGAGTGTCTCCCTTCAAGTCCTGGGAGAAAACCCATTTCCTGTGTTTAGCTATTTAACCTTTAGGTTTCATGTTTGAATATTTCAGAAATACAAGATTCTATGAAGTAATTGAAATCAGTACAACAAATCCAATGATCCTAAAACAAAGGACTTATTAGGGAAATATTCTGTTAAAGTGAGAGTCATGTACTCCAAGGCGAGGGGTAGCATGGTGTGCCAGGCTTTAGAGCTCGAAGTATTCCAGTTTGAATCCTAATTCTCGGTGTGTGGTCATGGACAACAATGGCCTTCATCTGTACCATGGGGCTAATCCATCTACCTTGCAGGGCTGGGGTAATGTTTAGAAGTAGGGTACAGATGTAAAACATCTAGTATCATGCTTGGCACAAAGTAGGCATTCACTAAAGAGCAGCTGCTATTTGTTGAGTGGAAAGGGAATAAATTCATTATAGAAAGATAGCCTTAAAGATTAGCCAATATTGTAACATATGACGCTCTTAGAAGAATCTGGGCTACTTATAAAATAGGCAAGTAGGAAATGAACATCCAAGCATGTTTTATACTTTAAGAGGAAATGGCACAAAGAATCTTAAACATCTACAGAGCCTTTTCTTCTTAATTAATTCATTTTTAGCAGATCGACTATGTGTGTGTGTTCAAGCAGGATGGTTACTGCTTACCATTTTTATTTCCCAGTTTACATTCCACTGTTTCATATTACTGAAACGCCAGGTTTTAATTGCATCTCCCGTGCTGGCGTCCATCCTAATCAGTCTATTGTATGCAATTCCAATAAGTTCTTCTTTTTTGCCCCCTTGGAACCTACAGAATTAAAAATATAAATACATGTTTTAAAACAGGGGTGGTGGGGGACATGTTGGTCTGTTTTTCTTGAAGATATGTACTTTTTAACTCTTAAAGTGCTATTCTTGCCTGAGTAAAAAGAGAAATGAAATCACTTTAAATTTTTGATGAAAAAATTATAAGCATAGAAAATACATCCCAACATTCTTTAAATTTTACTGTGTAATAGGTTAATGGGTCTCAGTAGGTAGCTTTAAATGTTTAATTTCTAATTACATGAAGTCGATTAAATAAGAAGGCACAGACTGAGGTTTACACATTGGTGCTTAGTCAAACCACTGACCTTGCAATAAAGTGTGTGATGCCGAATTCTGGTAATGATTGCCAAGCTTGAATAAACCTCATCTTGGCTTCAATTAAACTCATCTGAGCTACATTCTGATGGGCCTCCAAGATTCTTGCCGTTATCTAAACATGAGTAAACATCATATTTACTATTAGATATTTCTTTCATGGTAGAATCAAGACAAAAAAAGATTAAAATACTGAATTATGTGCCCCATGTCCCCAAATTATGTATTGCGAGAGATGAAATTAGAAAATATCTGAAACTACATGTGGGAATTTTAGTAAACTAATGACTTTCCAAACTAAACTTCAATATATGTTTTTTCTTAATTTTAGTTCCACATGTCAAGAAAGAATAAGTACTAAAAGGTATATAAATTTTTGAGACTTATTCAAGTACACACACATATGATAGCACAAGTTCTAATCCTCATATACATGATGGGTTTTAAGTTCAGTACCAAGATATCTGATCAGAATGAGTGCCTGCCATACAGGTTTCTAGCACTAGAAATCACTGCAATGATTTTAAAATTTTTCTAAAGGAGTAATTAGAAAGGTTAGTTTTAAAGTTTACTCACTTTGGGATGCCTATCTGCTCAAAGAGTAGAGGGAAATTAATTCATGAGGGGAGATTGTAGCTAGGGCTGTAAATATTTTTAATTCTTTCTTTTTTTTAAATATGGAGAACTTACCAAATCTCTTATATAGCCTGGCTGTAGATGGCAATGCGAGGAAAAGAAAAAGGAAGCAGAAAGAAAAAAAAGGCAATCAGAAAAAATGGCAATGAAGCAAAGAAAAAGTTGCGGTAACCTGCAAACCATAATTCCAGCCAAAAACCATGCAAAAAAATGACTTTAGGTGGAAACCAAGCAAAGTAAATGCAAGCATGAAAATGAAAATAAGAAAGCAGCGATTCTTTCCATTTAGAATACTGAGAAACACTCCACATTATTTTAGATTGTTAAGTGTTACTAAAATTAAGGGTAGAAATTTGTAGGGAGAAAATTTGAAATGCAAATAACCTTTTCCCCTTCATGTACTAGTTCTTACTGATTAGGGTAAAGCTAATTATTTTAGTAGCAAGATAAAAAAGAAAATTAATATTCAAAAGCCTTTAATCTTATCTTATATTGAGTCAAATAATATGATCCATGCACAGCTTTTCAGAAAATAGATGAAGGCATTAAATAAGTGCAGTGACCATACTGTTTCTTTATATACAGAAGAAAAGCAAACCCCTCAATTACCATCTTTTTTTTGCATCCTTTTTCCTGGAAGGGAAAATAAAAATATGCCATACACTACACTAGGAGTGATGGCTACAAATATATCAGTTCATTTCAATTTGGATTAATATGAATAAAACAAAGAATAATTCTTTCCTCTAAAACGTAAAATTCCAGTTTGGGAGTCACAGTTATGTAAAAAATATCCATAGCAAGTTTAACATAGTCTTGGGGAATTAAAATAGATTGTAACAAAGGCTATATGCACCTGAAGACTTTATGCCCTGGTAGGGCTGAATGACCCCATAGCCTGCACAACTTAGATCTACTTGACTCCTAAGTGCCACTTGATTATATAGTTTAACAAATTCAATTACTGAGCCCACTAAGTCCAACAAACAGTACAGTACATGACACACAACAGCAACTAAACTCCTGCTTATCAGCACTTAACTAGGTGTCAGGGCAATACTTGACTCAACCTCCTGGTTAGGGAAAGGAGAATTCAAAATGAATGTGCATTTGATAAGACGACAATGTAGAAGACAAGGCACCTTAACCTCAGACCACACACATACTACCATCCTGTCAGTTAAGGACAGCCGCACATTCTTTGTCTTGAAGAGAATCTTCAGTTGACTTGTAGTCAAGAACTCACCAAAAGAAAATTTATCTTTTTACAGCTAAACCTATCATTTTAAAGGCTTCTGGGAAAACAATTCAGTACCTGTTTGACAGCTAAACTAACATTTGGTGATCTTCACAATTATAGTTTAAGATCTTTTATTCCTAATACCTGATAGTGAAATGATAAAACTGCTTAGATTTGAAACTATTCATTGACTCTGAAGGCAAATGAATCCACTTTTAGAAACAAGTCTCTTTATAAATAACTTTAAAATGAACTAACCTAAGAATTAAAAAATGAAATTAGTACTCGATTCACTTTCCCTTGTTAACTTACAATCTACACAGCTCCAAGGGCATTTCCTCCATTCCTCACTACTCCCACATCATATGACTAGGGGATAAACAATTTCCATGTAGCTTACACAACTTCTGCAACTTAAAAGACAAATATCTGGTGATTAAACCTTTTGAACATTTCCAGCTAAGGGATTTCAGACCCATATGATAAACACTGTATTTAAAGTTAAGAATTAACAAGTGTTCTGGGTATATCATTGGGCCTTTCCAGTAACGTTTTAAAATTACTCCTTAACAAAGATAAAAATGAAACTAGATAAAAATTAAGCATTTATTTCAAAGTTCTTCTTCACCCTCTTTCTAAATTGGAGCCTTTTCCCTTTTATGGCATGATGCTGGGTATCAAGAATACTGGGGACTATCCCAAGTGAAACTTCCCTGGCAAAGAACCTTTTGTGTTGGACCAAATAACCATTTTCCTAAATAGCAATCCTTTTATAGTAGTCATTTCCAGAAAAGGAATTCTAAACGGAGGGAACAAAAGCAGTGAATTTCAATGAAAATTTACCAAACATTGTCACAGTATGCAAATCTGGCTTAGGTTTTGACTGTTAATGTTAGGAAAAGACAATGTTAAACATGGACTATAAACCACGTAAAGTTTATTTCCAAAGCTGGAAAGGTCCATTTCTACACCAAGAAGAGTCATCAGAGATTTGGCTGGGAAATGCTGGCTGTGCTCTGTATCAGACTTACTTTATTTAAGGAATAAAATGGCATGAACTGTGGAACACAAAGCAGTAAGACCATATTCAATTCCCTGAAAAGAATATCCTGTTAACAGAGTGATTTCCTCAGGTGGTTTAGAATAAATATGTTCCCAACTACTCTACCTCATTATCCTTCCTATTAAAATAATAAGACTTTTCTTAAATGACCAATTTGAACTGACTGAAAGCTATTTTTTCCTTATATTTTAACCACCTGATACAAAATTAAGACTACCAATTAAGACTAAAAAGTTGTGTTTAAGAGGGGAAACTAAAGTATATGTAGAAAAGTGTTTACCTGCTTGTTCTTGTACTTTTTTAGATAGCGAGGGGACACCAGACATTCAGGATTTATATCAGTTGTGATCTGCTCTGGTACTAACTGAGGATCTGGATTTAAATGCTGCATCTTCAGAAAGGAAAGAATATTTTGAACTTCTAAGTTGTAGGAACTGTCTGCCATGGTCTTGCCTTTGGAGGCCAATCTGCAGGCTGCCATCCAGTGTGCATACTGTTTTTCCTGTGAAAAAAAAATACTGAGGTTTGGAATCAATCACATGATAAATCCTTGAGTATAAAACATAAGAATGAATGGTCAACTCACTAAAGAAGC
The DNA here is from genome assembly GCA_006410615.1 of Neotragus moschatus. Lineage (NCBI taxonomy): Eukaryota > Metazoa > Chordata > Mammalia > Artiodactyla > Bovidae > Neotragus > Neotragus moschatus. Next base: position 1,637,975 of record SJYA01001561.1, on the reverse strand, counting down.
AAAGAAAACCTAGATTTACTTTTTTTTTTGGCTGCATTGTTCATGTGGAATCTTAGTTCCCTGACCAGGGGATTGAACCCACGACCCATGCATTGGGAGTGCAGAGTCTTAACCACTGGACCCACCAGGGATGTCCCCCAAATTGTTTTTAATCAGAAAACTTACATTGTCACAACGAAGCCAGATTTCATTCATGCCCTCTGCAACCGGAATGAGGAGTTTAATGTTAAATTTTTGGCCTGAAATATTCACATCTGGGGTAACTTCACACCCTGTAGTTTAAAAAAAAAAAAATTTATTAAAATGGTTAAATTTAGACTTAAGAAATCCCAAGCCAATACAGGCAGTTCCCATTTTATGGCATCTTAACACGCTGATTTTGCTGTCATGGAATCTACAAATCAGGGAATTCTTGATGTTCAGTAATTTCGTTGGGGGTGGAGTGAAGACTCAACTCAGACTTAATATACAAGAGATATAACTGCATAGTTTGTGGCCCTTACATTTCACAAAACTTGATTGAGAAGAGAAGGAAAGAGTTCTATTAAAAGGATATTATACAAAGAAAACTTGCACTCTATTCCGTTTCACACATTATTATTTTAATATCATTTAGTTCTTTGAATCTTAAGTTATCAGAGTTTTTTTTTTTTTGCTAAGTTTCTAAATGTACAGGGATTTTAAATATCTTTCTATAATAAAATTCTAAAGTGTGTGCTGGTCAGAATAAATGACTTTATGATGCCTTTTAAGAAAGGCACAGGTGTGGGGAACCAGCCAGTGTCAGCTAGAGTCCTATACTGGGGCCTCCTCAGGGCCCCACTGCTCCCGCACTCAGCTGCTCTGCCCTCCTGTCGCCGGTGCAAGGAAGACTAATGGCACAGGCTGTGGGGGGTGGGGAGCACAGGCTCTCCCGATTTGCACAAAGTTTTAGCAGTCCATCTGACACAGAAGGTAATATAAACTTATATACATGGGAAGTCAGTATGACAATAAGGGCATGCAGAATTTCACTTTACTGGCAAGTTTTCAGGAATACGTACACTTATGGACTGTACAAAATCCCCGTAATCAACTCTGTTAACCGTTAGTTTATGGCTTTATAGGAGAGAAATCAGATTTACTGAATGTATACCCAGATACATAATGGGGCAATGGTCAGCCTAAATTAGCAACCAGTATAAAATAGTGAAGAAGAGCTCTGTAAGCAGACAGACTGGGGTTCCAGACATTTCTTGACCACTTAATAAGCATATCATATTTACTTATGCCCAAATTCCCTGACCTTAAGCTCTATCTCACAGTGATGCTATAAGGATCAGTAAGATAACGATTATGTTAAAGCTTCCTAAAGTGTATTCCAATTGTTAGTACTTAGTTCAGGTCACCCTCAATGCGTGTTAAGACCATCATGCAGACTCTGGGGAAGAATGTAAACTTGTTAGCAGGGCCTGCTGTTGCCTTTGCCCCTGAACTGGAGCAACTTCTCCTGACAAAGAAAGTACAAGCAACATGATAATAAGCTTCTATGTATCTGAACAAATGTTTAAACTGTATTTTTTTTACCCTCATCAAATAAATGTTTTAAATAGCAAATGAAAGAAACAAAACATTTTAGATAAAGGAGAGATCCTCTCCTCTCCAGAATTAACTTCAATCAAGAATTTGATGAACTTTACCTCCCTCTTTCTTTTTAGAATATGTACTTCACATAAATAGCTATCACATGTAACTCCTACACAATCATTACAAACACTCAGGAAGCTGTGTGGCAATGTGTTTAACCTGCAAAGTTAAAACAAAGAGATGTATCTTTCTTCAATCCTAAATCCCCTCAAAATCTTTGGGAGACCCAATCCTGTGACCCCACAACTCTCTCCCCATTGGCTCCATGTTTCCACCTTTTCTCTGCAGTCCAGCCTGGACCCTGCTTCACTAGCTGTCATCTCCAACTCTCCAGACTCACTGTCTTTCCATCATACACCCTTCGCAAAACCTTAATCCTGGCTCAACCCAACCACCTACTTCTTACTTGCCTATGCTCTGGGTGCTGAGCACTCTAAGATAGGGGGAAAAAATCATCACAAAACTGAGCAGGTAAGTTTCACTAGAAACATGTAGACTCCCAACGTCAATCTGCCCCTTAACGCTTGCAACCCTTCTGTGCTGACATCCTCAACAATCTTTATTTCACACCTTACCCATGCTCCAGATATAACACCAGCACCTCAAATTTAAAATAACCCAATTAAATTTAGCTCATCTTCCTCCCTAAACTCTGCCCTTATATATTCTCAATCTTAGTATTACCCTATCCACCCAACTGTACAAGCCAGGATCAAGTCACTTTCCCAGCCTCTCCCAGGTCAATCATCCAGTCTGTTGACTGAACGTCTTGAGAATCTAACAAAGTTGTGCCCTTTTCCCACCCATGCTGATAAGCATAACCTGGATCAGTATCACTACTCTAAAATTACTCTTCTACATTGCAGCCAATGTAAGGATGATGAATCTTATCGTATTCATAATCCTTCAGTGTCACTTCATTGCTGCCAGTTTAGAAAACAATCTCCTTAACAACTTTATCCTCTAACTCCTGCTGTCACCCTTCTTGTTAGAAGGAATGGATTCAGCAGCTATTAGGGAAGGAGTCATCCTCTCCACTTCAACTCCATACTCCATAAGTATGCCCCCTCACCACCCCCAACGTGACTGCTGATGATTTTCCCCACGCAATTTTGCACATCAGTCTCTTTTACCAACTCTCTTCCTTCCTTTCATGGACTGTAATTTTCTTTTTGGGATCTTAACTCCAATGTTATTTCCCCTATTAAGCTTCCCCTAATTCTCTCTAAAGTCACTGAAGATTGATACAGCATCCTTATCTCTTTGTTCCTTTGACCTACTGCTTACTTTTTAAAGTACTACTCTTGCCCAAATGGTAGTTGTTTACTTCCTGACATTCTCTGACATCTTAGGGATGTGACTATAGCCTTTTCTCGCTCATGACTCTAGTATCTGGCACAGTGGGTGGCATGGCTATGGTCAGCATCTGCTGACTTGCATTTTTTAGAACTGTACATTTTAGTTATCTTAGGGGCCTTAGACAGCATCTAAGAGTCCAACACTCTCATTACTCAGAGGAAGATACTAAGGTCCTGAGAGTTATGTTTCCAAAATCACAGGGCTTGTTTTGTGGCAGAGCAGAACCTAGGCCATTTGATTCCTAGGCTAGTATTACCCTCACCAGTGTGATGTGCTGGAAAAGTACTTCTTTGGAAAGACGTGGGAGAAGTCGGATTAGGACACCCTGTAAACTGTTCTCCATCTAGGACTTAACTTCTCAGTCATATAGAGAGAAGAATAAGGATGTAACAGGGACAGATATGATAGGGTCCAGAAGACAGATTAAGCTTCTAAATCGACAGTGGATAATCGGAATGGATCCTGGGCAGCTTGGAAGGGAAGCAAGAGGACAGCTGCAATGTATTCTGAGAATAACAAATAATGGTAAAGATCCAAAAGTTAAACTCCCGACCTAGGGAGAAAGGCAGTGAGTCTAACTAGAAGTTTTAGGAAAACTACAGAATTTCAACACATGGTCATAGCAATCTTCTACCCCCGAGCAGAGGTTTTTCTATTTATTAAAATGTGGTGGTGGTTTAGTTGCTAAGTTGTGTCCAACTCTTGAGATCCCGTGGACTGTAGCCTAGCAGGCTCCTCTGTCCATGGGATTCCCCAGGCAAGAATACTGGAGTGGGTTGCCGTTTCCTTCTCCAGGGGATCTTCCCAACCCAGGAATCGCACCCGCGTCTCTTGCACTGCAGGTAGATGATTTACCAACTGAGCTATGAGGGAAGCCCCTTATTAAAATGTATGTAACTATAAATGGGCTTCACAGGTGGTACTAGTGGTAAAGAACCCGCCTGCCAATATAGGAGATATAAGAGATGTGGGTTTAATCCCTGGGTAGGGAAGATCCCCTGGAGGAGGGCAGGGCAACCCACTCCAGTATTCGTGCCTGGAGAAGCCCAGGGACAGAAGAGTCTGGCGGGCTACACTCCAAAGGGTTGCAAAGAATTGGACACAACTTAGCACACACACATGTAACTACAAAGCAATAGTTCACAGATGACTACTAGGCAGAATAGAAATAGGGCAGAGATTTGGACATTTTGCTGAAATATACTAAAAATATTCTAATACACAATGTACTAAAAAAATAAAGAATACAGATCTACAGATGTTAATTCCAGAGCCCGGAAACACTTAAATCCTTTACTAATTGCCTCTCCAACCCCTTAACTCAGTTGGGAATTCATCTGACTGGAATGCAAGAATGCATCTGATTGGAATCTCAGTCTCACTGGAAATGAGTCTGGAAAATGTACTTTAGTCTTCCAGCCTCTGCTATAAGGGAAGGCCAGTAAAAGGAGTATGAACAGTGAGAATCCAGTGTGTACTGCATCCTTCAGCACACATGCTGGGGACCAAGGGTGTGGTGAGTTCTGTGTGAGCCTGCAGGAGAGGAGTTCTCAGGGGTACGGCTTCCTAGAAGAAGTGGTGTCTAAACTAGGAATGAGCTGGCAGCTTTAAGTAACATCACTGCAAGTGAGAGGCTCAGGGGAAATCTGCAAGCACAGCTGAAGGCTGTATAGAGAGAATCAGAGCAAGGGGCAGCAAGACATCCTCCAGCTGCAGGCCAGCCAGGAGAGGAAATGCTCCTCCTCCTGACAATGCATCCAACAGGTTTTTGAAAGAGGTGAAGAAGCAGCGTGAAGAACAAACAGAAGTCGCTAAAACTCAAATGAACCTGTAACTCCACAGACCTGAATGGGGGAAAAAAGACCCAAACCAGCAGCTCTGAGCCCTCAGCCAGACTCAGTCCAGGCCATAGGACTGTGGGAACAGGTGCAGCAGCGTGTGCTCAAATACTAGCCCCTGTTCTGAGATAGCTGTGGATCTATAGAGGAAACCAAAAAGATTTAGGCTGTCAGCTAGGAGGGAGCCTCAGAGGGCTCCTGGGGCTGCCCCGGGAGCCAGGATGAGAGCAGTGTCGAAGACAACAAAACTGTGCAGGCAAGAGGTGTTGGGAAAGCGGAAGACTTCAGTTAAAACCCTGCGGTGGCTAACCCGCTGGTGAATCAGAAAGCCGAGAGACTGGGGACTTGAGCTGAACCAGCTGGTTACCTGTTGAGGTGAGGAAGAGGAGCAGGATGCTGATGATGAAGGGAGACAGCAGCAAAAACTGGGAGGGGACTACAGCAGACACGAGAATGAGGCAGAGTCTGAAACAGATATGCGGGCAGCTCCAGCAGAATGAGAAAACCTACACGTCCTCATGCTGAAGAACAGAAAAGGGACGCCATAGATTTACTTGGGATAAAAGTAGAAGCACAGCCTTCAAGTGAGGCCTGCACAGAGATCAGAACCAAATATTCACGGGAAACTGAATACTGAACTTAAAAAAAGCACCTAAAGGAGCAAAAGGAACTGCTAAAAGCTTTATCCCTCAGCAAAATGAAGTTTAGTGAATATTAGCTAATAGATATTCTACCATCAATACGGTCATTCCAAGGCTTTCCTTACCTCTTAGGTTCATCTGATGAGCTGGTGTGCCACTGGATTCTTCTTTGCTCTTATAACAAGAAATAGATGTATCTTTAAAGGTACACCAATACTGCTTATAACCTTTTAGAGTCAGCTTTTTTGGCCTATGTGTCGAACAGAATTAGAAGGGGGAAAAAAAAACACTTGAAATAACTTTATCAATGCTATGTTTTAGCAGCAAAATCTCACAATGTTAAAAGTCTGAGGCCAAGTTTTATATATGCTGAGTTCAGTCCCCTTTCATCTTGTGTGTTATATTCAGTGTTGCTGTTATTGGATTTTCCCCTTCTTCTCAATCTGCTCAGGAGATATTATAGTGAGTGAGCAGAGAAAGACCCTAAGGATAACATTCCCATATTTCTGTCAGTTGTAGCTGTCCCGATCACTAGCAGGTCACATGGAAAGGACAGGAAAGTAAAAGTGAAGGAAATGTTAATAACTGGAAGGTTTCTGGGTCCTCTAAGTACCTGCAGGTTCGTGGTGTCTGCAGGGTTGCCTCCAGAGCTTCTCTAAACAGGCAAGTTTGCCTGGCAAGTCTAAAGTACGCGAAGTGCTTATCTCTAGGGATGTACTGCAGTGGTGACTTTTACTTGCCACTCCAATGCCAAACATGAAGCACGGGGAAGAGAGGACTAGGAAAAGTGTAGGTAGACCAAAAAGGAAAACAAAGTGGAGGTAGGGAGCAGCATCTGAAATCAGGTCAGTAGCTTAGAAATGTTACTATGTGAGCGGTTTTATCTTCAGCTACAATAAATGGTTTATTCCAGAGCTTATATTCCACATCACTTCCTTTCCTCTTTTTGCCTTAATGCCTAGCTCTCTTGATTTTGTGGAGTATGACTAGACCAACCATTTAAAAATCTAGATAAGATACTCTGGAATCTTATTGTAAAATATCCCATGTACAAATGAATAGAATCCAATAAGTTCTGGGGCTATAACCACTGAAAATAACAGTTCATTATGTACTGCTTTCACCCAGATAGGATGCTTTATATGAACTGTATGTTTCAGAATTTGCATGATGCAATCCATCTAAGTTACACAATCTCCTCCCTGCCTTAAGTAAAATGTTTATCAGATGAAACAACTTAAGAAGTACAGGAATTTTAATTTTGTAAAGGTAAATTTTTTCTGCATTATAATTTAGTGTTCATAATAACTGGCAAATGCTTTTAGAGATGCATTTGCCAGTGACATAAATTTCAAGAATGTGAACATGACTATAAACCTGACATTTATTTACTAATATTTGCAATTCCTTCTCTTTTGTACTTACTTGAAAACTTTAATATAGTCAGCAAGTTCAGGAATGGAAGTGATGTCACCCTAGGAAAAGAATGAAAACATTTTTTTCTCACTTTTAAAAAATTTGAAACTGTTTAGCATCTGATATTAAGAACCAGCTTGTTCAATAAACAAGGAAAATTTCAGATTATAAAGATTTTAAAGGTATTATATACATGGTCATATAGTACAAAGGCATTTTCAAATGGCATAAAAAGCTATTAAAAATTTGATCAATACAGCAATTTAGACAATCCACAAGAATGTAGTGTTGATTCTAATATGACTAAAACTGTTTATAGCTGCATACAGAAATTTTCTGACTCTTAAGTCCTGAGAATAGTGTTTCTTCTATAATAACTAATATCTAAGTTATATTTAATATCTTATATTTAATATTAAATATCTAATATATTTAATATCTAATTAAAAATTTTACTGAGATCTATTTCCTCTTCTTTTCCTAATATTTTAAATTTGGAGATCAATAAATGGATTTTACCATGGCTTGAAGTTAACGTTTCCTCTGCAGAATTGTTCTCCCACTACTTGTAAGAGAACGTGCAGACAGTACTGGCAGAAGATCTCTCTCTACTGTATGGGAAGCACTAGAGACTCAACACTATTAATGTAAAAAACTTCCCTGAAAATTTCTAGAAAATCTATGTCTGTATTCTCTAAAGCATTAAACATTTCTCTGTATGTCCCAAACACTTCATGAAAACCTAATTTCAAAAAAAGGTATAAGCATCAGGCTAAATTAATAGGCAAAAGATTCACCCCACCAAAATTGTCGATGTTTTCCCCCCTTCCAAAGTAATCTCCAGGTCTGAAAGGGCAGCATCAACTTCATCAACTTCTTTGTCGCTGTTGTTCAGATGATTCTCTGACGTCATGATCGACAGCTTATTGATATGATACTAAAACCAGAAGTGACATTTTAATGATTTTTCTAACTATGAATTTTAAAGTGAGATTATTATCTGTAACTATATTGAATGCCTTTCGTCACCTGATCTGAAAGGCTAAAAGTCTCCCAAGAATTAGAAGGATAGAAAAATGATGGGCATGGCACCTGAAATCAGTGTCCTAAACCTGCTAATAAATCTTTACCCAAACAAGGAGGATTTTTTTGACAAACACAAATGAATTCAGTTTAGGAATCCCTAGGATTTAGAGTTAACACCTCGTCCACTGAACTCTACATGAGCAGTGACTTTTAAGTGTCCCACCCCCCCTGCAGTATTCCATGTCTAGCATGCAAGCTAGAAGCAACAGGTACTGGATGAATGAACAGAATACACATAAGGTCCGAATAAACCATGAACACTGGTTACCTTATCTTACTACTATTACTACTCACTACTGTTGGGTACTATTACCCTGCAGTGGGAAGTTAGTTATCGCTATTATGTTGAAAACTAAAGTTCCACTACCTGCCCCCCATCTTCAATTCAATGCTAAAAACCTAATTTACACTGTCATTTATACATAAGAATAAACATGTTTATATGTGAATATATAAACCATCCTGACACACATGAATATTCACATATACATATATGTATATACATAATGAGTAGTGATAAGTCCTCCTATATATATATATATATAAATCTTTGGGTGTAGAACTAGTCATGATTTTAAACACACTTAGATAAATGGTTTAGAACAAATATTAATGATTAGATTCTGATGCTAAACTTAAGAGATTTTATACAAAGTTAAACAGAACTTTTAAATCACTTAATCATTTATCTTTCAGAGCACGAAATAAGTAGTAATTCATATTTCTTAAGGATTCATTCACCAAACACAATCTGTTCCTGGGAACAATTAGTAAACTAATGCTGAGGCCAATTATCTAATTAACTAACAGAGGCCAATAGGTTCCTCTATTTTAAGATTTAGTGAATTAATAATGACTAGTCACTAGCTATTGGAGAAGGCAATGACACCCCACTCCAGTACTCTTGCCTGGAAAATCCCATGGACGGAGGAGCCTGGTGGGCTGCAGTCCATGGGGTCACTATTAGTCAGACAAGACCAAGAGACTTCACTTTCACTTTTCACTTTCCTGCATTGGAGAAGGAAATGGCAACCCACTCCAGTGTTCTTACCTGGAGAATCCCAGGGATGGGGGAGCCTGGTGGGCTGCCGTCTATGGGGTCACACAGAGTCGGACACGACTGAAGCAACTTAGCAGCAGCAGCAGTCGCTAGCTATTGGAGAAGGCTATGGCACTCCACTCCAGTACTCTTGCCTGGAAAATCCCATGGATGGAGGAGCCTGGTAGGCTATAGTCCATGGGGTCGCTAAGAGTCAGACTCGACTGGGTCACTTCACTTTTCACTTTTCAGTTTCATGCTTTGGAGAAGGAAACGGCAACCCACTCCAGTGTTCTTGCCTGGAGAATCCCAGGGACGGGGGAGCCTGGTAGGAGGCTGTCTATGGAGTCGCAAAGAGTCGGACATGACTGAAGCGACTTAGCAGCAACAGCAGCAGTGGCTAGCTATGGTCCCTTGTGGCTCTGTAGTAAAGAACCCGCCTGCCAATGCAGGAGACACAGGTTCGACCCCTGGGTGGGGAAGATCCCTGGAGAAGGAAATGGCAACCCACTCCTGTATTCTTGCCTGAGAAATCCCATGGGCAGAGAACTACAGCTGGGCTATAGTCAATGGATTACAGTTGGGATACAGTCCATGGGGTCACAAACTTAGCAACTAACAACTACTCTCTGGTTGTATCTTCAGTTGTGCTGAAATGAGATGTTTATAATGATAGAAACTTTCATATTCACAAACCATGGAGGTAGGTTGAGGCTCTCTGGCAGTGGTCTCAAATATCAGAGCATAAAAAGAAGCATATGGAGAGCTGGTTAAACATAAAGATGCTTAGGTTCACCCTCAGAGATTTTGACTCAACAAATCTGGAGTCCAGCCTGGGCCCCAGGCTGCTAAGTGCCTTAGATGAATCTGATGCAGAAGGTCCTTATGAGTTATACTGGGGAAATCCTGGCTGTGAATGGGACTGGTCATAAAATCCAGCTTTGCTTTCAAATGTGCATGGGACAGCTGTTAAATGTTACAATACACGACTGGACCTAAATGCTTAAAAAACAGTGTTACTAACTTTTCAAAATCCACAGCTTCTTACGTTGAAGTACTTTGTTTCTTTTTACTACTGTAGATTTATTTTACACAAGGAACCAGAAGCTCTAATAAGAGAATAGTTCAGGGTGCAGCCTATGTCTAAAATAAAAAATACTAGCCATCTCCTTGCCATATTTTCCGAGTTTCCCTCTTCTTGTGCTGGATGGCTTCCAAGAGGCTTTGGGTCAGTCTCTGGGAAGGCTTCTAACAACTCAGGGGATGTGCAGTCCAAATTTCTCTCACTGAATCTAGATTCTAAAATGGTCCAGGGAAAGCTCTGCTTTGGGGCATTCAGTCTCCATGAATTAAAATCCAGCATTCTGAGGTGTTTTTCTGCTGAATCGAAATGGAATATCTAATGTTCACTGGAGGGGGTGGGAGCTGGGGAAAGCCGCAGAACAGTCCCATTTCTGTGACAATATGACTATGTGTACACTCATTCAATAACTACTTTTTGAATATCTACTATGTGCTGGGCACTGCATATAACTGTTGGCTTTTTTAAAAAAAATGAAATAATATATAAGAAAAGCTGTGGTTTTCTCCATATACATTTTACAAGTTTTCTTATTACTTTGTCATCAGCAAAATTTTCACTAGAGAATTAAAAGCCCTTACTCTAAGTGGGAAAAATGTAGAGACAATGCTGTAACCAAGTGAGATATTTTCCAAAAACTGTTCTAGAGTTTAATTCAAGAAATTCTTCAGGTAGCCTTAATGATCCAGAGACATAAAGTAGAGTCTTAACTGATTAAGCAAGTCTCTAGAAAATAAATAATTATAAACTAATTCATCTGTCATTCACTTTCCATCTGGGGTTCATTTTGATTTCCCTCTTTTAGAATATAAAAAGAGAAGAAATGAGCTGTTCTTCTCTTGAAAAAACAGCGTTGTGAGTCTTAACTGAGAAACTTTTCTGGGTACATAAAAGAATATGGAAGACAGAGAGCATTTCTGTTTGTGTTCTAATGAAGAATTAAATCACTGTTAAAGTAAAAGACATTCAAAACTAAACGTTCTTTTTGTTTATAGTACTCAAAGAACATCAACTTAATCAGAACTTTACGTGAAAATGGAATTCCACCATAATCTGAGAACACTTAGATGGCTGAAATGATTCATCTAGAAAGATTAATCTAGTGGTCAGTCAGACCTCAGTGTCTCTAAGAATGCGGAACTGTGTGCGCCGTCCTAATATTACTTTACCAGAGAGGAGATCAGTGGACATTAATTTCTTAGTAAGCCCTACTGAAATTCTGGAATAGGTGGTATACAAGATCCACATCTGGAAAAATACTAGTTTAATGTTAGTTACTTGCTTCTTAAGGAATTGTCATTCTAAAGATATGTTTAGTTTTACTAATCTATTAAAATCATCTTAAAAGGTATTAATTTCTGCCATAGCCCATTTTACAAATATTACCATTCCCAATTATTTATGAAGTTATGCAAGGCTTCATTTCAGAAATCTGATTTTTAATATGGATTTTATTTCCAGAGGAAAACTGGATAGTTTTAAGCTAATATAGATCTGAGGGTCAGAGGATATAGAAAAGTAACTATTTAAGTATGCCACTAAACTCTTGCATAAGACAAAAAAATTAAATTCACATATTTTGCCTTCTAAGTGTCTATTCACTTTCTACATAGCAAAAAATAAAACATTATATCAAAATACTACTGGAATTACTATGGCACTTTACCATGTAAATAATCCCCTACCCATTCCCCTTTAAAGTCCAATTTACCAATACTCTTCACTACCTGCAAGGCTGCAAACATCATCATTTCTTCTTCGGTACATTCAATTTCTTCCAAGAGAATAGCCCATTTGGCCTGCTCATAAAGTTGATTGATTCTGATTGCATCATACTGCAGCAAAAAGAGACACAATTCTTTTGTAATATGTTACCTTTAACATTAACAATAAGGAAAAAAGCTACCCTTAGGGTTATATATATCTATATACACCATCTCTAATTTTTCATTAAAAATGGCATTAAAATATGCCAAAAGATCATATTCAGTATTAGGAGTAGATTCTGTATGTTATTTTTCAGGGTAATAACCATTAGGTACACTAGCCCTTAACAAAAGGAATTTAACTTGAAGAAATTAAAGTAAGGCAGCATTGACTGTTTTTCAGTATTGTTTTGCAACTTACACTAACATGTCATAATCACCGAGTAAATTAATTATTTCAGGGAACATCCTGCTTACTGTGGAAATGCATACCCAGACAAAGTAGCAGGTCCTTAGAAACAGTAATTATTTTAAAAATTCAAAATAAAGGGCACACACACCTTTGTGGAAAAGACATGTTACTGAATTATCCAGTTATATTAATAAAAACTAGTAGTAATATATCTTAGAATAGTAACAAAATGCGTAGCCCCTTCCTACCCCATGCAAATGTAAGTGTTCCCAGAAAACTTTGGGTTTACCAAAATTAGGTATGATATAGCCTAAAAAAGAATTAAAATGATTTTTTATAATTCTATATACATTTTAGTGTTGTACAAAGTATTATTTAAGCACATAATTTAAGATGATAAATGCATACATTAAAATCTAGGCTACAATCTAGACATGAAAAGTATGAGATGGAGACAAGAGAAGTCTCCCCACCCACAAGGAAGATACGAAAGCAAAAGATCCAAATCTCTGTGTCATGTATTTTCTGGGGGAAACACTCCAGATTTTATAGCAAATTTACATCTTATCAGAAAAGCACAGTATTTCAGTAGCAGTGATGATGACAACCACTTGACAGTAAAAATATATAACAATGTTTGGCTGTGAAACTGAGAGAAATGAAGACTTAAAAAGAATTTTTTTTTAAATAATTTTTTTGAAGCAACATCTGGGATATGTAATTAAAGTAACTGAATAGGTAATCTTTCAGAAAACTTTTCTTCTACCTAAAGTAGAGTTGAAGAGAGATGTTAAAAAACATAAACTAACATTACCAACTCTGTAGTAAATATAAAGCATGAAACATAGTAGGGAGATTCCTTAAAAAACTAAAGATGGAGCTAGCATATGATCCCACAATCCCACTCCTGGGCATACATCCAGAGAAAAACATGGTCAAAAAGGATATATGCAAGCTTATGTTCACTGCGGCTGCAGCACTGCTTACGATAGCCAAGACATGGAAGCAACCTAATATCCATCAACAGATTGTGGACAGAGAGGATGTGGCACACATATGAAATACTATGGAATACAATGAAGGAGGCACACATATGGCATACAATGGAATATTACGAAGCCATTAAAAAGAATAAAACAGGGTTTCCCTGGTGATCCAGTGGTTAAGAATATGCCTTGTAATGCTGGGGACACCAGTTCAATCCCTGGTCCAGAAGATCCCACACACTGCCGAGCAACTAAGCCTGTGCACCACAACTACTGAGTTCATGCGCTTTAGAGCCTGTGCTCTGCAACAAGAGAAGCCTGTGCGCCACGACTAGAGAAAGCCCTTGCACAGCAACAAAGACCCCGCGCAGCCAAAACTAAAATAAAATACATAAATCTTTTTTAAAAAAAGAATGAAATAATGCTATCTGCAGCAACACGGAGGAAACCGAGACTGTCATACTGAGTGGTAAGTCAGACAGAGAAAGAAAAGTATGGTATGATATCGCTTATAAGCAGATTCTAAAAGGAAATGATACAAAGAACTTACAAAACAGAAACAGAGAGCCTTACAGGACAAACTTATGGTTACCAGCGGGGTAGAGTGGCAGAAAGAATACTTAGGGATTGACATGGACATACTGCTGTATTTAGAAGTTATAACCAAGAAGGACCTACTGTACAGCACAAAGAACTCTGCTCAATATTACCTACCTAACGACCTAAATGGGAAAAGAATTTGAAAAAGAACAGATACATGTATAACTGAATTACTTCATTATACACCTGAAACTACCACAACATAGTTAACCAACTATATTTCAATATAAAAGAAAGTTAAAAAAAAATACAAATCAACCAACCAACAATTCAATTATCTTAACAAAAAGAAAAGGGTTTAGTTATGCTTACAACCTACTAAAACAATAGACTCCTTTAAAATACTGGCAATTGTGTCTGAGTTTTGAGTTTCTAATATTATTATCAAGACTTGCTATCCATATCCAAGCAATTCCTTAACCCACCAACTTCCAAGAAACAAAGAGAAACAAAAGGAGATCCCTCTAAACCCTTGGTACCTTTGGATTCAAATCAAAAAAGCTGTAATACTTGAATCGGAGAAGCAAGGCCTCATTTTCCTTCACATCTTGTTCCATGAGAGATCTTGAGGAATCAAGCCACCTGGACAAATTAACAAACACAGTGGAACAGAGCAAGACAGAATTAATTTTCTACCTCTATGTAGATAAAGAAATTCTTAAATTGTATCTATATTTTGAAACTTACCCTTGGTTGGGAAGGATAAATTAGGAGGCTAGGATTAACATATACACACTACTATTTATGAAATAAGACAATCAACAAGGACCTATTATATAACTGTATTCAGTTGTACATACATACAGACACACACACATGCATATATATGAAACTGAACTGCTATGTGGCACAACTGAAACACGATATTGTAAATCAACCATGCTTCAATTAAAAAAAACCTTGTAATTTATAATAGCAAGAAAACAACAAATCAAACAAAAACTTACCCTTGGTTGATTTTTGCTTTGTCAAGAAGGGCTTGAGGTTTGAACATTTTTGCCAAGATTTCTGGTGATGTTATTGGCTGACTGACAGCAAGTATACCAGGGTTGCCTTCTGACAAAGCACTGTCACCAAACCAAGCAGAAGTTGGTGACAAGGGGCTTCCATCATGAGCATCGTAAGTAGGGGTCATTGTTTTACTATAAAGTCCTGGGCTTGAATATATACTTCCTAATAAACAATGTGAAAAATAGGTAGTAAGTATGAAGGATAGTTATCTTAGTTTTCAGTAATACATGCTATAATGATGTAAAACACACTGTGAACACAAACTTCGTTCTGGAAGGGAAAGCTTTAGTACATTATTTTACCCGTCTTAGAAACATGTGAAATTAACTTTACTTGAATAGCATTAAGAACATGTAACAATAACATCAAAAATATAATTAAGTTGGTAGAAATTCTATGGAAAACAGTTCAAGAGAGTTAGAATAAGTTAAGGATATTGCTGAAGCAGACAGACCAACATTTTTGTTTTTTAATTGTGCCAAGGCTCACCTTTCAGAGGGCCAATGTAAAGAACATCAGTGCCTACAGAAAAGGAAAGAAAGGAGTTCAGAAGGTAAAGGAAAGGCAACAATAGAAGACAGAAACAAAGAATGAAAATGAAAAGAAAATGGAAAAAGGAAAACAGATTTTCCTGTTGTGAATCATAAACTGAAATAAATATTTTAAGTGAATTTAAGAGTAAAGAACCTTAGAAGCTATAACCTAAAATGAGCTTTTGTTCAACTCAAAATAATGAGGTTGTGCTCTTGGCATGCGTTTAGTGACAAACAAGTATATTTATCACCCTCTGAAATCACCATACCCCGTTTTAAGACAGCTTAATGTAACTGAACAAATTCACATAAATTAAGGTAATAATTTGATGTTGTTGTTTTCTCAATGAATAGTTGAACTGGCTCCAACAGTTATAAATAAAATATTAAAGCAAAAGGATATATAAATTTTGCCCTAGAAAGAGGCTAACAAAAGTGCATTTTATATTTAATCCCCTGAAGTTACAGAGATATTATCTTTTTAATCTTCAGCTTCCTTAGTGTTAAAGGGCTAGGCATACATTTTTAAAAATACTTCTTTTAAAAAAAGAGGCTACAGTAAAAAAATTTTTGTTTTGAATTAGTCCACTGATGATCTATTCTCTGTCATTTAAACTACAAAAATAGAGATTTGATTAAGACTTTAAAAAAAAATTCAGAATGACATTAAGCAAAAGCACATCCCCTTCAAAGTTCCAACTGTTGACATATTTTATCCTGTAGTAATAATTTTTAAAAAGAAAATGTGTAAATGGGTGTCACATTGTTAAATGGATGCTGTTAATGAAATAGCTGTTTTCCTTACCTAACTTAGGAATATGCTTAGGAATTTCTTTCCTGTCATCTCTAACTATACACTACCCATAAACACAGAATGATAGAAACAATTGCCCATGAAAAAGTGATGGTAAGGCTAGAGATATTTAAAGTTGTCAAGACAGAGTCTAGGAAGACAACATAAAGTAAAAAAAATAAAACAAACAAACAAAAAATTTTACTAACCACAGGGTTATCTGATTTGATACCTTTAAATGTGTTCCCCCAATGAATACTAAAACAATTTGTGCAATGTGAACATGTAGAATGTGAAGAAACGAAGGCTATAATGTTCCCTTTTAGCCTTTGAGGAAGAAAACTGGAATATTTAGTTGTAAAGCAAAGAACCTTAAAATACAAGGGCATTTTGTGAAAGAGTTACTTATAAAAGGGCTGAGAACAATACTCCAGCTCAATTGTGCAAAGGATAATTCTGCTACAGAGACTATACACGTAAAAAAGGTGTGGAAATGCAACTTCTTCATAAAGTTTCCATATATTCCCCTACGTTACACAACACCTAATAGAATCAGCCATTCAATCGATTCCCTTCCTTCTTATTTACCTACACTTTGTATAATCTACATTCCATACTTTCACTTCATTTTCCTATTTGTTGTTAGGCAGCCTACAGTAATAGCTCATATGTTGTCATTTGAGAGGAGCAAACTGAGGCACAGAGAAGTTCATATGTTTATCCAGTGTCAAGAACTATTAAGTTGCAGAGCCAAGCTATAAATCAGCAGTCTGACTCAAGTGCAGCTAAACACACTGCCTCCCAGGTAACATAACTTATTTAAGCCATTCCCAAATGGTGTGCATTTATTCATTTTAGAGTTTTATTACTGACGTCGCCACTGCTACTGCAGACAGTGCATTCCAATAAACATTTTTGTACTTATTTCCCAGTTCTAGCAGCACTGCTAGGTCAGAGGGTATGTGCATTTTTTAATTCCTTTTAAGTCCCAGTTCAGTGACAATCTCAACCAGCTTGTATTCCTGATTGCCCAATTTAAACCATATTTGAAGCAGAAAACTAATAAAGGGTAAGATGAGGTAGCATATGTACTCAGCAACAAAATATATGAGTTTGCTGAACACCACAGAATGATAACTTAAAAACTGTAAGGGTGAGAAACAAAGACATCAACAAGCACGACAGTATGGGCCACCTACTATAAATATTAAAATCTCATTACTTTTATAATTAAAGAAGAGTTTTTAAAAAATGCTTTGATGTTTAAAACGGCAAATTCTAGTTAGGAACAATGGCATCCTACATGCCATTTTCCTGACTTTCTCAATTACCTTAGGACCCAAACTTTTCCTTTGTCGAGCTGCCTTTAAGATTTCCTAGAAAAGTTCCTAATGAAGTAATTTTCTACTTCCATAGTAAATCTTTAGTAATCTGTAAATCAGCACTAAACAGTAAAGTTAATTCTTACATGGAAAAATTGTTTCCCCCAGACATGGGATCATGCTACTTCAAATGGTTCCCTCCTCACAGGTACTTGGATAATAGATATTTACCTAGTTACAGCCAGCAAGTGGCAAAGCACTAGAGAGTGTGTCACCTAAGCACAACCTGTAAACAAGGTATGTAAACACTCAGAATTTTATTGTATTTCTGTGTAACAATCTGACTAAAGTCTAAGAATTGCTAATTCACTCATGATACTTTACCTTTCGAAACATTAAACAAAGAAAGCTTTGTTGAGGCATGATTTACACACCAATATTTCACAAAGTATTCACCTTTAAATATTAAAAACTGGAGAAATAATGTTACATAATGGTTCGATATGTGAGTGCTAGACCCAGACCAATCTGGATTGGAATCCTAGCTGTGTCCCTGATTAGCTTTGTGACCTTGGGCAAATTACTTAACCCTTGTAATGAGTGGGGATAATGCCACCAAAATCACAGATGTTTTGTAAGGATGAAATGAAAATACGCAAACACATAAATATATAATTGTTAACCATGCTCACACAGATGCTCATAATACAGGAAGCACTTAGGCACTAAAGGAAACTGAGCCTGTTTCTGCCTCAGTAGAATGAAAATTACACCTATTCCTTGCCACACCCTGCGGTACAGGAACCTCTGTGTAGCACTGGGCACAATGTCTGACCCCCAGAAGACGTCATAAGCTGAGATGTACAAACCTGTTGCTATTTATATGAACATAATATGCAACTGATCAAATCTGTCAGCATTTGGTCCAAACATTGACTAATATGACCGACAAATCATAAAAGAAGGCAAACTTCATATTTAGTATTTCTTTTAAAAATTAATCTCTTATTACTTTTCACGTGTATGGGACTTCTTCTCTATAGATAATCAGTCCTCACATATCACTATCTTTGTGTACTTTCTTAGCATTTCACATCAACTCCTTAAATGTTTTTAAACTGTTTGGATGCAGACAACTAAACCTATTAAAGAAAAAACTCCTTCAACTGAAAACAGTCACTTCACAGACAAGAGAGCACACACACTGTATGATTCTATTCACACGCGGTTCAAGAACCAGCCCAACCAGCCTATTCTGTGGTGAGAGGCACAGGAAAAGGCTCGCAAGAGGCCTTCTGGGGTCTTGGTATCATGTTACATGCTATACCTTGTTCTGGGTGCTGACAAGTTGTATGTATTGGCAAATATTTATCTATAATTTAAAATCTGTTCATTTTACTATATGTAACACCTCAATTTAAAACAAGAAAGAAAAGAAACCTACAGTTACTTACTTACTCTAAAATATTTGTAGCTTTCCCTTGTCTTAATTCATTGTCTTTTAATTGTCTTTTCTTAAAGGACTATATAAAAGCTTTTCCTTGCAGGTCTAAGACCAATCCTGCCTAATTTCAACCACTCTAAAATCATCCCATAAAAGAAGGCTGAGCGCCAAAGAATTGATGCTTTTGAACTGTGGTGTTGGAGAAGACTCTTGAGAGTCCCTTGGACTGCAAGGAGATCCAACCAGTCCATTCTGAAGATCAGCCCTGAGATTTCTTTGGAAGGAATGATGCTAAAGCTGAAACTCCAGTACTTTGGCCACCTCATGGGAAGGGTTGACTCACTGGAAAAGACTCTGATGCTGGGAAGGATTGGGGGCAGGAGGAGAAGGGGACAACAGAGAATGAGATGGCTGGATGGCATCATGGACTCGATGGACGTGAGTCTGAGTGAACTCCGGGAGATGGTGATGGACAGGGAGGCCTGGCGTGCTGCGATTCATGGGGTCGCAAAGAGTCGGACACGACTGAGCGACTGAACTGAACTGAATGTCGTTCTTCATCTTAAGAATTAAGAGAGTTTTCATTTAAACTAAAATAAAAAACCAAAAACTGAAAGCAGAGATTCTGTCTACTGTCACATGGCTTCATCTATATAAACCATCAAGTCTAAATCAGATTTTAATCGTACTCTAATGACAGACACATTCTTTTACTCTCGTTGACTTCCTCAGTCTGTAGGCTCTACCACTACTCTTTCCCCTCATTCCCTCCTCCACATTTTACTGGAATTAAATTTGATATTCTTTCTAAGTAATGATTTGTTCATTTTGTACCACATTCAGAAACCAGTGACTCTACAGTGCACTAGCCTATATTCCTCGGTCTGACATTAAATACCCTCCAGTGTGATCCAAAAGTGCCTTGGAGGTTTCTCCCCCATGAACTGGCTCAAATGGTTTATTTACACATCTTGTACTTTTCTTTTGCCAGCATGTTCTTTGTTAATATCATTCTTTCTACTTGGATCACCTATTCTTCCTATCAAAATCCTAGCCAATTCACAAACTTACTTCCCCAACCTGAAAACTGAATACACCTTACTTGGAATTGTTTTGTCTTCTGAATTCCTACATTATTTCTATAATATTCATTTAACATTTATGTATTACCTCCTTAAATACAGTAACTATGGTTTCCCACTGGCCTATAAATTACTTGAGAGTAAGGACTATCTTATTTCTTGGTAGCTCCGAGATATAATCAGTACAGGAGCAGTGACATAAAGGTTACAAGGTATGTGACCTTAGATGTTCCTAATCTTTGTTGTTCAGTCACTATGTCTGACTCTTTGCGACCCCATGGACTGTAGCATGCCAAGTTTCCTTGTCCTTCACTATCTCCCAGAGTTTGCTCAAATTCATGTCCACTGAGTTCATGATGCTATCTATCCATCTCATCCTTGGTCTCCCTCTTCTCCTGCCTTCAGTCTTTCCCAGTATCAGGGTCTTTTCTAGTGAGTCGGGTCTTTGCATCACATGGCCAGAGTACTGGAGGTTCAGCATTAGTCCTTCTAATGAACATTCAGGATTGGTTTCCTTTAGGATCAACTGTTTTGCTCTCCTTGTAGTCCAAGGGTCACCTCTCAAGACTTTTCTCCAGCACCACAATTGGAAAGCATCAATTCTTTTGGTGCTTAGCCTTTTTTATGGCTCCTAACCTTACTGTTAGCAAAGAGTTGGACATGACTGAGCAACTGAACTNTGAACATTCAGGATTGGTTTCCTTTAGGATCAACTGTTTTGCTCTCCTTGTAGTCCAAGGGTCACCTCTCAAGACTTTTCTCCAGCACCACAATTGGAAAGCATCAATTCTTTTGGTGCTTAGCCTTTTTTATGGCTCCTAACCTTACTGTTAGCAAAGAGTTGGACATGACTGAGCAACTGAACTGAATCTTACTGTGCCATATTTTCATCCTTATATGTGAATAATAACATAATCCACTTTGATGGGTTGTAGTGAGAATTAAATGAGTTTCCATGGGTAAAGTGTGTGAAATAGCTCTGGGCATACATAAGTCTGTGTTCACTGTTTACTTTCATTACCATCATAATCACCCCAGAATTTTAAAAAACATGAATGAACTGAATTAGTAAAATAAGTTTATTTATTTGTTTCTGAGATCTATCCTAAGAAATGGATTTATAAATGTGCAGCCAATGGAAACATGGGAAACCACATTTTCAGGAACCAAAGAACTATGTAATCTAACTGATTAGTCATCTAACTTCTCAACAGACACTGCCCATGTTCCTACTGTATGCCATATGCTGTTAGGTCCTAGTAACAGAGAGGTAAGAAACAGTCTCTTCATGCAGGACCTTACAATTATTAGGGGAGAACACATAATATAATACCAAACACAGAAAAGTCTGGTGACTTATGACAGCAGGATACCTAATTGAGGTTGGGGAGGTAACAGAAGGAAATCTGAGAAAGCTTATTCAAGAAACAAGAGAGGCACTAAGAGACTAGCGTGAGCAAAGCATCGACATTCTAAGTAACCTGATAAAAGTAATAATGTCTTTTTTTTTCTTTTTTTTTTAAATTTTTATTTTTATTTAATTTAATTTCCATCTCAGGTGTACATGAGTTCCCAATCTTGAACCACCCCNTCTCAGCCGCTGTCTCTGTCCTCCGACGTGGGGTGGCTCCTCTCGGCCACGCTGAGTGGAAAGTGGGGTGGCTCCTCTCAGCTGTTCCTGCGCCGTCACAGCCCGGGACTCTCGGCCGCTGTCTCTGTCCTCCGACGTGGGGCAGTTCCTCTTGGCCGCACTGAGTGCCTGCCTGCCTCAGCCTCAATGTGTAAAGTAATAATGTCTTAACTAAGTTAGTGGTGGTTTCCACAAAACACACCCACAATGGAACTAAATGCTAAACAAAACCCTCCAATTTCTGCAATGCTGGGAACTGAGGCAAGTTACGACACTGTCTCCTTTTGACTTTTCCTGAGCACAGAACCAGCTTTGCTTATTACTGATTCAACTACTAACACCTGACACGATGATCTGCACGTGGCAGACTCTTGTGATGATGTAAAGACTGAGGGAAAAGATGCAGGAGAGTGTTCTTTAACCTGACCACTGTCCAGACCATTTAGTTCATTTATACTGATATCAAAAACACACAGGAAGACCTACTATACAGCACAGGGAATTGTACTCAATATTTTTTAATAACCTATAAGGGAAAAGAACCTGAAAAAGTATGTATGTATATATATATATGTATATGTGTGTGTGTATAAATATATATATATATTCTACACGTGTGTATAAATGAATCGTGCTACAATTCCTGAAACTAGCACAATACTGTAAATCAACTATATTTCAAATACACACACACGCATACAGGTCTCATGGTTCTCACACTGAACCCATGCTTAGTCAAAGACTCACCTGATCCAGGAGTGATAAGAGGCCCCTCTAGTTCAAGTGCCTCATCTTCAGATTGGTCATCTAGCTTTTTCTTTTTTTTCTTTGTTGGATCTCTGGGTTTTTTCAATAGAGAAAGCTCTTCAGGGTGTCTGATGTCTGTTACAATTAAGAAAAAAACATTATTTTACTGGGATAATTGAAAGTTTAAGCACATTATTACATTTGGTAAATTCATTTCAAAACAAGAACTTGTAATTTCCTTCTGTGCATGTTTGTATTTTGCCTGATACTAACACCATGCAAAACACTAGAATATGACACTTTTAAAAACAATATACCAAAGCACACTTAATTCATAACTATCCAATAAATGTAGTTACCTAGTAGAAAGATAATACTATGGTACAGAAAGAAGATAATAGAGCTCTTATTTATATATATTTTAAACCAAAACTCTATGGAATTAAGGTTTATATTATATGGTTGTTTCATTCTGTATATAAGTTATACTAGATATATGAAGTAAAGAAAATATTTTCACACCATTACCAAATCTCAAAATTTTAATCAACTCAAACTTTCCTACCTCGATACCAAATGTACAAGTTTCTGAGTTTATTCTATTCATTTTCATGTGAAGAACCTGATGTGTACACATAATGAAAAATGGGCAAAATAGTGAAGATTGATATTTTCCTATGTCTGCTGTCTGTTCTTCTACAATTCCATGTCTCTAATTGTACAGTTAGTGATAGTTAGGAGTATAAAGTTGTTGCCCATCCAAAAAAAAAAAAAAGAAAATCACCAAGTGGGTTTTAAAAAAAACAAAAAATATATAAGAAACAAAATGGCTACACAAAAAGAATTAAAAATGACCCAAATAAGTTCATATATTACATTATATATTATATATCATGTCCATAAACAGCAGGAATGACTAAAAAGTCAGTGATGTTATTTAGACACTAAGTCATGTCCAACTCTTTTTCGACCCCATGGACCGAAGTCTGCGAGGCTCCTCTGTCCATGGGATTTTCCAGGCAAGAATACTGGAGTAGATTGCCATTTTCTTCCCCAAGGGATCTGCTAGACCCAGGGATCAAACCTGCCTCTCCTGCATTGGCAGGCAGATTCTTTACCACTGAGCCACCAGAGAATCCCAAGTTAAGTAAGTTCCTCCCAAACTGAGCTAAAGATTCGACGAAATTCTAATCCAAATTCCAGCTTACTCTTCTGAACAATTTGATTGTAGAATTGTTCTCATTTCCTTATAAATTTTATAATAGTGAAAGCAATTTTGAAAAAGAATAAAGTTGGAAGACTTAAATCACCTGATTTTAAGACATCATAAATCCATAGCAATTAAAACTGCAATTACTGGCCAAATGGTAAGACATATAAATGAATGGATTAGAAGAGAGGACCCAGAAACAAATCCAGACACAGCCAATTATTTTGGACAAAGGTGCTATGGCAATTCAAAGGAAAAGGGAAATCTCTTAATTCAGTTCAGTCACTCAGTCGCGTCTAACGCTTTGCGACCCATGGACTGCAGCACACCAGGATTCTCTGTCCATCACCAACTCCCGGAGCTTGCTCAAACTCATGTCCATCGAGTCGGTGATGCCATCCAACCATCTCATCCTCTGTCGTCCCCGTTCTCCTCCTACCTTCAATCTTTCCCAACATCAGGATCTTTTCCAATGAGTTAGTTCTTTGCATCAGGTGGCCACTGTAGAGCCTCACAGACTACAGTCCATGGGGTTGCAAAACAGTCGGACATGACTTAGTGTCTTCAGCATCAGGTCTTCCAATGATTACTCAGTACTGATTTCCTTTAGGACGGACTGGTTGGATCTCCTTGCAGTCCAAGGGACTCTCAGACTCTTCTCCAACACCACAGTTCAAAAACATCAATTCTTCAGTGCTCAGCTTTCTTTATAGTCCAACTCTCACACCCATACATGACCACTGGAAAAACCATAGCTTTGACTAGATGGACCGCAGTTGGCAAAGTAATCTCTTTGCTTTTTAATATGTTGTCTAGGTTGGTCATAGCTTTTCTTCCAAGGAGTTAGCGTCTTTTAATTTCATGACTGCAGTCACCATCTGCAGTGATTCTGCAGACCCCCAAAATAAGTCTGTCACTGTTTCCACATCTATTTGTGATGAAGTGACAGGACCAGATACCATGATCCTTGTTTTCTGAATGTTGAGTTTTAAGTCAACTTTTTCACTCTTCTCTTTCATTTTCATCAGTTTCTTCAGTTCTCTGCTTTCTGCCATAAGGGTGGTGTCACCTGTGTATCTGAGGGTATTGATATCTCCCCCAGCAATCTTGATTCCAGCTTGTGCTTCATCTAGCCTGGCATTTCTCACAATACGCTCTGCACAGAAGTTAAATAAGCAGGGTAACAATATACAGCCTTGACGTACTCCTTTCCTGATTTGGAACCAGTCTGTTTTTCCATGTCCAGTTCTAATGGCTGCTTCTTGACCTGCATACAGATTTCTCAGAAGGCAGGTAAGATGGTCTGGCAATCCCATTGCTTTAAGAATTTCCCACAGTTTGTTGTGATCTGCAGTCAAAGGCTTTGGTGTCGTCAATTAAAAAGAAGTAGATGGTTTTCTGGAACTCTCTTGTTTTTTTTTAATCTCTTCAATAGACAGCGCTAAATGAGAGATCCACATATTTTTCAAAAAGAATATTAGCCCTCATCTAATGTGATATGAAAAAATTAATTTCATGTATCATAGGCCTGGGCTTCCCACGCGGCACAGTGGTAAAGAATCTGCCTGCCAATGTAGGAGACAAGGGTCTGATTCCTGGATTTGGAAGATCCCCTGGAGGAGTAAATGGCAACCCACTCCAGCATTCTTGCCTAAAAAAAATCCCACGGACAGAAGAGCCTGGTGGGCTATAGTCCATGGAGTTGCAGAGTTGGGCATGACTGAGCAATTGAGCATATCATAGACCTAAAGAAAATTTAAGTAAACAAATATTTCTTAGACAGGATACCCATACCCCTCATTAAAAAACAAACAAGCAAACAAAAAAACTGCCCTTTACTACAAGAGAAAAAAAACTGTTGTGAAAACAAAAAGGCAAGCTGTATACTGGGACAAAATAGTCACATAATATATTATGTATATCTGACAAAAGACTTGTATCCAAAATATATAAAGAAGACCAGTGGGCTAAAGATTTGGATAAGCATTTCACCACAGAATACATAAGAATAGCCAAGAAGCATATGCAAAGATGCTCAACATTAATGGTCACGAACTGCAAATTAAAACCACAAGAGACAAATACACCCATCAGAGTGGCCAACATGAATAAGACTGATAATACCCAGTGTTAGTAAGGATGGAGAGAAAGTGGAACTCTCATACTCAGTTGCTGGGAATGTGAAATGAAAAAATTTGAAAATACCTTGGCAGTTCTTTATAAAGTTAGACACTCCATTCTCATTTAAGAAAATGAAAAGCATATTTATAATAGTTTTAGTCACAAAACTCAAAACTAGAAATAACACAGGTGGAAGAACATGTTCTATTTTTGTACCAGTGGAACACTACTCTTATAATGTAATACAAGTCATCAGTAAAAAAAAAAAAAAAAAAAAAAAACACCCACAGAACTACTGATATATTCAATGACATGAATGCATCTCAAAATTATTATCTAAGTAGAAGAAGCCAATTAGGAAAGGGTATGTACTACATGATTTCATTCACAACATTCCAGAAAATGACAGCAAATCTACAGTGACAGAGCAGATCAGTGACTGTTAGGCTAGAGTTTGATAGTTAATGGAAATGTTCTATACCCTGATTATCTTCTTGTTTTAATTTACATTTCTTTGATTATTAGTGATGATCTACACTTCCCCATGGGTTTTTAGCTATTTCTATTATTCCTTCTTTTGCTCATTTTTCTATTGCTGCTGCTACTACTAAGTCACTTCAGTCATGTCAGACTCTGTGTGACCCCATAGACAGCAGCCCTCCTGCGTCCCTGGGATGCTCCAGGCAAAAACACTGGAGTGGGTTGCCATTTCCTTCTCCAATGCATGAAAGTGAAAAGTGAAAGGAAGTTGCTCAGTCGTGTCTGACTCATAGCGACCCCATGGACTGCAGCCCACCAGGCTCCTCCGTCCATGGGATTTTCCAGGCAAGAGTACTGGAGTAGGGTGCCAATGCATTCTTCTAGATTTCTTCAAATCAGGGCTTCCCTGGTAGCTCAGCTGGTACAAGAATCTGCCTGCAATGAGGTAGACCTGGGTTCTATCCCTGGGTTGGGAAGATCCCTTGGAGAAGGGAACAGCCACCCTATTCTCCATGGTATTCTGGCCTGGAGAATTCCATGGACTGTAGAGTCCATGGGGTTGCAAAAAGTTGGACACAACTGAGTGACTTTCACTTTCTTCAGATCAAAGTTAATTTGCATATAAAAGTTAACATGGGAGAAAATAATAGCAAATGAGACAACTGACAAACAACTAATCTCAAAAATTTACAAGCAACTTACNGACCCATATTTATCTAATTAACAGAACTGATTCATCATTTCCTAGAATACTTTTAAAAGAAACAAGATTTAGCATGCTAAAAGATCTAATGATTTATGGATTGTACTTTTAATTCACAGTGTACCCTCAGCCCTAAATGCCACCACTGCCACTCTCGGAGTAAATAAAGACACAGAATATTCCAAGCTTCTGAATAATCACTTGTCTCCTCTACTTCAGTATTAAGTGGGGGCAGGGTGGTGGTGGTAATCTGTCTCTCCGCCCATTCGTTTCTCCAAAACAAATCATAAACTGGTACAGGGTGAAAAATCTAAAGAGTACATAGGACATAAAACTAACCACGGCCTGCTTCTACTACAGTTTACTATTACCAAGTTTGGTGGGAGAGAGGAAAGCAAGCAAAATGCCTCCTAAATTTCTGGTATGTCCTTCCTTCTTGAGAATCACTGCACTACATGATTCATCCTTTGAGATTTTTGTTCACAGGCCATTTCCTGTCAGCTCACAAGCCAGCTATGAACATTTTAAGAAAAATGAGTGCTGTTAACTGTTAACTAGCTTTTCGCTCACAGGCAGATGAAGCAGCTCCTAACTATATGTGCCCGTGAGAACTGCTTGTGATGTAAAATTATATTAAAAACATATGTCTAGGTCACACCCCCAGATTATACTCTTGGTGACTCAGGGGCTTCCACAGCTTGTTTTATAAAAGTTCTAGTGATGGATGTGAACTAAACTTATTGTGGTGATCATGTCACAATACATATAAATATGAAATCATTATGTTGTACACCTGATGTTTACATTTATATGTCAATCATATCTCAATTTTAAATCTCTACAGGTAATTTTGATTCCAACTTTTTCTTGAGACTTTGCAGCTAAGGGAAAGGGTAGGAAAAGGAGAATGACATCTTTATTTCTCTAATGATAGGCAGTTATATATGCAGCAAGGTAGCTGTTGGCTACACATGAAGTCTGTGAGTAAGTGATTTTCATTTCATTACAGCAATAACCAAAAAAAGTAAATCCATATGCGATACTATTATAATGATACAGGAACTTAGAACTTATGTATTTACTCTGTGTCTTACATCAGGAAGAAATTAAACTAGTGAATTTAGGAATCTGAATCAGATGTGTTAAGAGTGGGCTTGGGAAGAACACAAATAATTAAATAAGGTTTAGATTAAAATAAAATATACTTACAGGACTATGAGATGTAAAATCTTTAAAATGGGCATACCAAAATACAATGCTGCCTTTCCTTTATGGTAACTTACAGTTCAATACTAAAGAGATAGTAGCATTTATGAGTCACTACACAAAACAGTGATCTATGATCTATTTATAACAAAATGATAAACTATACAGCAATAAAATCCAATGTTCAAAATCAATGTTATCAAGTAGAGTACAAGTCTAGTGGAAGACAGGTAACATAAATTACCTATATAATTATGTAACACACATAGTGCATATGTATCTCAAAACTGATGGGGATGAGGAAATGGGAAATGAAGGAGTGGAGAAGGGTATTCAGGTAAAATAATAAAACAGATTTTGTTTAAAAGCAGAATTTTCTTAAGTTTCCAGTTAAACATGTAGGTTGAGTTCTTGCATTTACATTCACTGTTTTCCAAAAATCATATCAAAATGTAAAGAAATAAAATATGAATCTAAAAGGACAAAATAGGAGAAAAACATGAGATCAGCAACATCAGAAAAATGTTGAGACAAAAGCCAAATGGGAGACAAGCAAATACTTAGTAAACAGAAAATCAAGGTGTCTGCAGGACCAATGGGGAACACATGGACTCACTATGCTAAACATCAAGCATGATCATGTGATCAAAAGAGACAAGAAAAATGAATCCTGTCCCATACTGAATTACACCTACCCCTTAGATACACACCCTTTAGGGTTCCTTAGAGGAAAATCTGAAAAGCCCCAGAGAAAAGATCCTTTAGATACTGACATTTGAAAAGGCTTGCTCAATGTCTAAATACCCCTTAGAGGGACAAGCTAAACAAGCTAAACCCCATTCAACTAGAGCTTCCTATCAGGTATCTGTATGAATGGACAATCAGCGACTGATAGACATTATAGAAAGGAATCTGTGGCAGGCAGAATTCTAGAGACAGCCCCTTAAAATTCTTGCTCCTGGTTATACAATCATACACTAATCTAGCAACTGCCGTGAAGAGACTTTGCAAATGAATTAAGGTTACTGATCAACTGATTTTAGGGAGATTATCCTGAATTCTCTCAGTGGGTCCAAAGCAATCACAAGAAGCCTGCCTAACAGAAAAGAAAAGCAGAAGGAAGCAGAGGAGAGATAAGACAGGAGAGGTCATACAGACTTGAAAGGAGAGCTGCACTTGCTATTGCTGACTTTGAAAAAGGAGGAGGGTCACAAGTCAAGGAATTCAGGAGGCCTCTAGAAGCTAACAAGGAGATCAAACCAGTCAATCCCAAAGAAATCAACCCTGAATATTCACTGGAAGGACTGATGCTGGAGCTGAAGCTCCAATACTTGGCCACCTGATACAAAGAGCTGACTCATTAGAAAAGACCCTGATGCTGGGTGAGACTGAAGGCAGGAGGAGAAGGGGGCAACAGAGAGGATGAGATGGTTGGATGGCATCATCAACTCAATGGACACGAATCTGAGCAAACTCCAGGGGACAGTGGAGGACAGGGAAGCCTGGTGTGCTGCAGTCCATGGGGTTGCAAAGAGCTGGACACAACTTAGCAACTAACAACAAGACAGAGTAACAAGAATGTGATTTACCCTCCTGCTTTATTTAAACAATAAAGGAACAGGAAAGAAAGTTTTTCAGATATTAGACAACAAGGAGCACAGGAGAGGAGAGAAAAAAACAATGAGCTCTTTGAGTATACCAGCTTACTGTCCAGAAGTAGTTTAGGGTGGGGAGGGGGCAAACAGAGTCAGGTCTTGCTGAGTTGAGACATCTGAGATGGAACCCAGGGAGGCCAAGATGACTAGAATTTGTGGGTCAGAGTACCAGAGAGAAGAGAGCTCTGGAGATCTGCAGTTATCCTCTGGAATCTGGGTGAATATGGATCTGTGCACCTGTGAGGGAAAGTTTTCCTAATACACTGAATATTGAGAAGAATCCCCAGAAGAAAATTAGCTCCATATTAATGGACTTGCCCTTAACGCTTAAAAGCAAGTGTCAAAAGGATCCAACTGATTCCAGGTAATCTGACTGAAAAATCTGGCAGAAAAAAAAAACAAAACCTCAACATTACTTAAAGGAATACACAAAGAAATAAAGCCAACAGTGTAAAATTAACAGACTCTAACAATCAAACAGAAATTACCAGACAAAAAAGAGGCAGGAAAATACAACCCATTATCAGGAGTAAAGTTGAAGGGGGGTATAACAGATTATATAATCAATTATAGAATTGATGATATAAACAATTATAGAATCAGTAATCAAAGATATGAAAATGGCTATTTAAGTACACTCCACATATTTAAGAAAGGAAAGGCATAAAAATAATGAAGAAAAAAATTAAAATTTATTTTTAAAAGGCCAAAACCAAACTTCTAGTGATGAAAACTACATCTGAAATGAACACTAGATGGGATTAACATAAGATCAATGAATCTGAAGATAGCAATGAACACTATCCAAGATGAAACTGAGAATAAAAACGAAAAAAAGGAAGAGAACACCAGCAACTTAACAGAAGAATAACAACTGCTCTAGCATATACGAAACAAGTCCAGCAAATGATAGCAAGTGTGGAAGGGACACCAAAAATTATCTGAAGAACTAATGGTTGAAAGTCACACAAATTTGATAACTGTAAATCCATAAATGTAAGAATTACAATAAAAACAGAATAAACTTAAAACTATGCCAGGACACATCAGAATATGAAGTCAGACAAGGAGAAATATTCATATCACTTATATGTGGAATCTAAAAAAATGACACAAATGAACTTTCCATTTTCTCTTAATAAGGCCCTTCACTTGTAAAGCCTGCATGTCAGAACTCACCTTATATAAAAGAACTTGGCATGCTTTTGCCAGAAGGGTTTCTTTAAAAAAGGAAAGTAAAATATAACAAAGAACCTCATTTAATCACTACACAGGAGCATTTTCTTACATAACAAAAGAAAACCAAGATAATTCTTACCAAATAAAAAACTAAGAAAGTAGTCTGCCAAAAGTCACACAAGAAAAGAAACAGACAATCTGAGTAAGTCTATACCTATTAAAAAATTGAATCAACAATAACCTTCCAAAACAGAAAGCACTAGGGCCAGACAGGCTCACTTAAATTCTACCAAACATTTTTTCTACTTTTATTGAGGTATGCCTGACATACCTCAGGTATGTCATACAACACTGTGTAAGTTTAAGGCGTAGCATAATGACTTGACTTACACATACTGCGAAGTTACATATAATGATCACCACAGTATTTCCCTTGTGTTAAGAACTTAGGATCTACTCTCTCAACAACTTCTGAATAAACCATACAGTAGCGTTAACTCTCGTCAACATGCATATACCACATCCCCGAGTGCTTATCTTGCACCTTTTGACTTTGTTTGCATGTCTTGGCTATTATAAATAATGCTGCTATGAACATGGGGGTGCAGTTACCATTCTGACCCAGTGTTTTAATCTCCTTCGGGGAAGATCCCCTGGAGAAGGAAATGGCACCCCACTCCAGGACTCTTGCCTGGAAAATCCCACGGACTGAGGAGCCTGGTAGGCTATAGTCCATGGGGTCGCAAAGAATCAGACACGACTGAGTGACTTCACTTCACGTTCCCAGAAGTGGAACTGCTGGGTCATATGGAGAGTCTACTTTTAGTTTTTCGAGGAACCTCCACAGTTTTCCATAGTGGCTACACCAATTTACAGTCCCACCAAGAGTGCACAAGAGTTCTCTTTTCTCTACAGCCTTGCCAGCATGTTATCACTTGTCTTTTTGATGACAGCCATTCTGAGAAGACTAACATCACCGACTCGATGGACATGAGTTTGAGCAAGCTCCAGGAGCTGGTGATGGACAGGGAAGCCTGGCGTGCTTGTAGTCCATGGGGTCGCAGAGTCAGACACAACTGAGCGACAAAACTGAATTCTAACAAATGTAAGCTATATCTCCTGTGGTTTTAATTTGTATTTCCCTAACGATCAGCGGTGATGTACACATTTTCATGTACCTTGTTGACCATTTGTGAAACTCCTTTGGAAATGTCTATTCAGGTCTTTTGCCCATTTTTTAAATTGTGTTATTTGGGGGATTTTGATATTGAGCTCTTTATATATTTTGGATATTAACTCCTTATAAGATATATGGATTGCAGATATTTTTTCCTATCCCATAGATTATACTTCATTTTGCTGATCATTTCTTTTGCTGCATAGAAATTTTGTTGTTTGATGTAATCTCACCTGTTTATTTTTGCCTGTGCTTTAGATGCTATATCCAAAAAATCATTGCCAAAACTCATGTCAAGGAGCTTTCCTCCTTGACCTTTGAGGAAGAAATTATACTAATACTCTACAATCTCTTTCAGAAGACAGAAGCAGAGGAAATACTTCCTAATTCATTCTAAGAGGCTAGCATTACTTTTAATATTAAAATAAAACAAAGACACTACAAGAAAACTATAGAACAATATCTCTAATGAACATAAATGCAAAAATATTTAATAAACTATTAGCAAATCAAATTCAATAATGTATTTATAAAAAATACACACCATACCATTAAAGAAATAACTGATAAGCTAGACTTTATAAAAATTAAAAATTTCTGCTCTGTGAAAGAAACTGACAAAGAAAAAGAAAAGATAAGCCACTAACCAGGATAAAATATTTGCAAGTCATATCTGACAAAGGATTGTTACCCAAAGTATACAAAGAACTATTAAAATATAACAGTTAAAAAAAACCAAAAAGCTTGACTAAAAAATAGGTCACAGACTTTTAAACAGACACCTCACCAAAGATGTATAGGTGGCGAATGAACATATAAAAATGTGTCCAACATTTTATGTCATCATTAAAATGCAAAATTATAACACTGCTAAGCCACTACACATCTATCAGAATGTCCACAATCGAGAACACTGACACCACCAAATGCTGGTGAGGATTTAGAGCAACTCTCATTCACTACTGAATGTGAACACAAGACATAGCTACTTTGGAAGACAGTTTAGCAGTTTCCCACAAAACTAAGCATTTTCCTAACATATGGTCCAACAACCATTCGCCTTAGAATCTACCCAAAGGAGTAAAAGACATATGTTCACAAAAAAACTGCACATAAATGTTTATAGCACCTTTATTATAGTTGCAAAATTTCGAAATAATAAAGATATCTGTCAGTAGATGTGGAAAATAAACTGGAACATCCAGACAATGGGATATTATTCAGCGCTTTAAAAAAAGTGAGTTATCAAGCCAATCAAAGGACATGAAGAAACTTAAATCTGTATTACTAAGCAAAAGATAATCTGAAAAAGCTATATATAATTCCAACTGTACGACATTCTGTAAAAAGAATTACGGAGACAGTAATTCTGGTAGAGAGATGAACTGTTGCCATGGGTTGGTAGTGGAGGGATGGAAAGGCAGAGCACTGATTTACAGAACAGTAAAACTATTCTGTATGGTATTATAATAATGGTTATACATTTGTCCAAACTTGTGAACTATACAATATCAAGAGTAAACCCTAATGTAAACCATGGAGTCTGGGTCATAATGATGTGTTAATGAAGGTTTATCACTTTAACAAATGTCCCACGCTGGTGTGGAGTGTTGACAGTGGGGAGGTTGTATGTGTGGGAATGAGAGTAAATAGGAACACTCTCTACTTTCCGCTCCATCTTGCTGTGAACCTAAAACTATTCTAAAAAAAGTTTATTAATTTAAAAAAATTGATAAGTGATATAAACAAGCAATTCAGAAAAGAAACTGAAACGGCCAGTTACGACATAAAAACAGTTATCTTTATAAACTAAAATTTTTTTCACTCAGAGAAATAAACACTAAAAACTGACAACATTCAAGTGTTAATGATAGCTTCAGGCCATGGGTTTTCACACACTGCGAGCTGGAATGTAAACCGGTATAACCACTTGGGAGTGCAATTTGACAGTATCCGAAATGAATCATGTATACACTTAAAACAATTCTACCTTCTACTTCTACACAAACACAAAAGAGAAATTCCACCACACATGTACAAAATAATGTAAGATACTGTACAACTACAGTAACATATTTTTTGAGTATATACACTCACAGATATGAGTATGTATCTGTGCATGTATGTGTATTTATGTATTTTCAAAAGTACTGGAAAGATACACACTAACCTTATGACAGTAGCTGCTTTATAAAGAGAAATTAGACAAGAATACGAATCAAGAACTTTACCTATATTATTTGACTTTAAAAGTTTAGCAAAATGACAAAATATCAACTATTAATTCTAGTGATATTTAGGTGAATGTTACATAGTCTTAGTATTTTTCTGTATTTTTATTTTTCTTCTTAGAAATTCCATTAAACATAAAAAAAACCTTGTAATTTGAGTTATTAGATCAAAATAGTACTGTCCTGTATTTCCCCCAAATCTATGGTAGAACAGAATTATGTACTAATGATGACAATGATTCAGATTTTCTCTGATGGTTAAATACTTCCTGTCATATGACAGAACTGGGTCAACCAAAAGTAATCCACATCTCATTTCAGAAAACATAAACAGAACTGCTACAACAGTGGTCAAACTGTAGACTGGTTAAGGAAGGATGCCAACACACGTGGTCATTTCCTTAGGAACTGTGTCAGCCCTTCAGTGAAGGAAGTGACACAATCTGCCTGAATCAATGCAAATACTGATTTGCACTGAAACACTACAAAAGCTACATTCCTCTGAAAATAATGCCTGTTCCCTTCTCCTTTCCATAAAAATAAAGTCATCAGAAGGAGATACTCAATAATAATAAATATACGATATACTTCTAGAAAGGAAAGAGCTCTATTAGACTCCAGTTCTAGTTTAACTCAGTATTTCTTTATCTTAAATATAAAAATGTTAAAGAATAAAGTAATAATTTCACATATACACAAGCATAGCTTGCTCACCCCAATCCCTACTCCTTGAGACAAACTCAATGTCAGCCATATATATATCATAAAACTCATAATTTCATGAAGAATTGATATAGTACTTACTAAATGTCTTACAGATGTCAGAAACAGCTTTGAAGACTCTATCAGAGAAATTCACTTTCACCTTCACATACTTCATGTTGGGAAGTTGCAGGCGGAGCAGCTTGTGCTGGGGGGTGAACTGAAGCTTAGCATCTGCCTGAATGCCATACTTATCCAAGGTCCAATGCGTCTTGAGAAGCCAAGTTCTCTTCTTTTCCCACCACAGAGCATGGTCAGACCAATCTTTTTTTACATCTATTAAAAAAAACAGACAAAACACTTGAAAATCTGTAGGAATGCTTTGAGAGAAATTACAAGCAGAAAACTAAGTAACTAGGTATTTAATATGAACAATTAGTTAAATACTAAGTGCCTGTTATGTGATATGTAATACTAAAGAAATACTAAAAGAAATACCAAACAGCTGAGAAAATACTCTGCCCTTGAAAGCTAATATGGAAGGCAGCAGAGGCAGAATACATAGGGTAAGTAATAATGCTTAAAGTAGACACACACATGACAAAGTGAGTATGACACACGTATGATAGAGTATGTACTCTCTGTAAGCATTCAGAGAACAAAGAGGACCCTGGGGATTGGTTTCAAAAGGATGAGTAAATAATGAGATGGAGTTGGTGGATTCTTAGCCCAGCTTTGAGCAATGGACAATATTCAGATGATAAAACTGGTGAGAAAGCTGAGGCATATGAGGCTGCAGAAGCATGTTGAGGCTAAGGGGTGGTGAGAAGAAAGATGGAACGAAAAAGAACAAAAACCACTATCCTAGGTAAAGAAGAGCCTGGAAAAGAAAACATCCATGAGTAACACTTACCTTGAGAGAAAACAAAAACAAAAAAAAACTACACACCCAAATATATTCCAAGCAAAGTAACTTTCCCCTCCCAATATATTTTGGCACAAGAAACAACATTAAAAAAAAGAAGAAGAAACATTAATACCTGTTAAACTATTTAACACTCAATTAAATTAAAAGAAACTAAATAAAGAAAGAGTTGGACTATAAAGAGAGCTGAGTGCTGAAGAATTGACGCTTTTGAACTGGGGCAATGGAGAAGACTTTTGAGAGCCCCTTGGACTGCAAGGAGATCCAATAAGTCCATCCTAAAGGAGATCAGTCCTGAATATTCTTTGGAAGGACTGATGTTGAAGCTGAAACTCCAATACTTTGACCACCTGAGGTGAAGAGCTGACTCTTCTGAAAAGACTGATGCTGGGAAAGATTGAAGTCAGGAGGAGAAGGGGACAACAGAGGATGAGATGGTTGGCTGGCGTCACTCACTCAATGGACATGAGTTTGAGCCAACTCCGGGAGTTGGTGATGGACAGGGAGGCCTGGCGTGCTGCAATCCATGTGGTTGCAAAGAGTTGGACACGACTGAGCAACTGAACTGAACTGAAATAAAGAAAAGTGTAATTTACACAAGATTTGGCTACCTCCAGATACAGCAGATCATAGCAATAAATTTACAAATAAAATCCAATTTCAGCTGGTTATTAAAGTAGCAATAAAAGTAAAGAATGTGAGGATCAATTATATGATGAACTAAGAACCAAACAGGGGAAACAGGATATTAAAACAACAACAACACAGCAAAACAAAGCTTTCCAGAGAGGGGGGAAAAATAAAACTATCATCATGACTCTGATATAAAGCTCATTTTAATACAGTTTTAAAAAGAACTGGTCTTTTTAAGAAGATAAGTTTAAAAGTATATACTAAACCTGAAACTTTTTTTAAGCACAACTTGTCTCCCTGAAAGCCTCAGATAGTAAAACATCAAATTACCACACTATAAACCTAGAAACACCTTCTATAATGGTGAAAGGTAACGGATAATTCTCCTCATTATGTAAGAAACAGATCACAAGAGGGAAAAAGACCTTCAATTCCCCCAGATAGTAAAAAAATATTTTAATAAGTACTTTAATGGGAAAACTGTGACTTGTGATTTTACTGCATTTTCAAATTTCAGTATTTGTATTCAATATATAGTACCTAGTCTCTTAAATTACTTTCCAGCACAGAATTTATCAACTTTTAGAAACAGTGAATCCAATCTGGCTCACAAGCAGATAAGCAAGAGTGGGACCTTTTTTGTATACTATGAGGTAAACGTCTCACACGTTACAGATGGTTTACTGTATTCTTTAGGAACAAAGAGCCGAAGACAGAACAAGATCATTTGTAAAGAATGACAGTAACCACTGCAGAGTAAGGCTGAGCTGAATTGAAGAAATGATAGATTGGTATCTCATACTTTCTTTTTCAGCCCATTCACTTCTGCTACCAATGTCAATCATTAAGGAAGCCAAAACATGTATTTCCAGTGCAGGGAGAAGAGAGGAAAAAGCTGCACGCTGCTAATAATAGTAGTTTTGTTAATAATGACTTAAATCATTTGGATTTCCTTTGTCTTAAATCAAAAGACAACCCTGAAATAAGAACTCTGGTGCAAGTAGCTTATTGAGGTGGGATGGGGGAGGGGGAGGTCCCAGAAAGCATACCTGAGGGGATTAGGAAAAGTGAGACGGGAGAAAAGTCATTAACTTCTGTGGATAACTGGAGTTCAGTCCTGCAAGAGCCTCTCTGAGGAATCACGTAAAACATGACTTAGAATTCTCCTCCTAAGGAAAGAGAAACCTGGGGGATCTATCCAGTTGGTTGAAGATCGCTCTTAGGGCCATTAAATCCCCAGCATTTCCCCAGCTGCCATGCATGGGGCTGACCACCCTGCACTCAAGCACTTAACTCACCAAACCCTAAATATTTACTACATGGATTTTTACAAAAAGACTTTATAGGCCCAGATTCAATAAAATCTCAACCTTGCATCAATTAGGCTTCAAATGCTGACCTCAGAAACAATTACTTCCTATGATCTTCCTCTTTAGAATCTAAACCTCCCCATCAATTCCATCTTGGTTTTTTACACCAAAGGAACAGCACCCCCTGCATCTATTAAGAATAAACATAGGGGAGAAGGACATGTAATCTAAAGATTATGTACTAGAAACACTACGAACAGTTTGTTTACCCACAGAAAGAGAAAGACTCTCTTATGATTGGAAACACTGGTAAGATCAGTCTTTTTTACCAACAGAAAACAGTAGGTAAGTAGCAATATAGGAAAGAAAAATTACCCCAAATAAAAACAGAAACGGGATACCAGGAAAGATCTGAAGTGTCAACACTGCACACATCAGCAAACAAAAACAGAAAAGCGGGCATTCTGACAGTAAAAAAAGCAATCAGTTTTAGAAGATGGAATAGTTGAAGGGACTATAGTCCAGTGGTTAAGAATCTGCTGTCAGTGCAAAAGAGAAATCTGTGTGATGCAATGAGGACCCTGCAGGCCGCAGCCAAGACCCAAAGCAGCCGCAAATAAATAAGATGGAATGATTAGCCTGTGACGTTTGTTCCAATAGTATAATTTTGGTAGCATTCCTGAAGACTCAAAATGCCAGCAACCTAAAAACCACAAGAGAATCACTACTACAGAAGAAACAAACAGCATCTGTAAAATATTCATTAATTATAATTATACAAATATCTACTGAACATTTACCAGAAAGCACTATTCTAGTGCTAGAAATACAGTGATGAGAAGAACAAAGTTCCCACATATTTGAAGAAAGCCAATAGGACTCGAACTGAAGAGGTGAAACACCAGAGAGCTTGGCAGAAGCCCTGTATACTATAAGGTTGTTCAGCTTTTACTCTTTCTGAGTATGAGAGAAGCCACTAGATCAGTGTTTTTCAGCCTGTTTGGCATTCGAATTATCTGAGCAACTTTTCAAATAGAGTAATGCCTGGACTCAGCCCAGACCACTTTGGGTGTGGGTCTAAAACTTGATTTTAAGCAGGGGAGTGATTTTTTATTTCAAAGTCATCAAATAATTTTGAAGAATGCAGGGGTAGGGCTGAGCATGAGTGAAATTCAGAGGCCATGCAAGAAGTTAGCATGGGAGTGGACAGGATCAAAGTTTGAATTACAATGGTTGGGCAATGAGGAAGTAGAAATAAGGAATACAGACAACTTTTCCTGATCATTTTGTTATACTGGGGAGTAGAATCATGGATGGTAGATGAACAGAAAGGGGATGGCAAGTCCAAGAAGTACTTTCAGTCTTGTTTTTAAGAACAAAAGATATTTACATTACTTAAATAGTGATAATCCTGTAAAACTTAAAACACATTTCCAACTTTCTTTAATTTGACTGCCCCTCCAGAGAGAGTCATTGGGTCATAGTGTCATTTCAAAACTTGTTAGAGGCTTGACTGAGCTCTCTTAAATACGCAAGACAACATTTTCCTACTTACTAGAAAATCTTTCTTTGGTTTTGGCTCTGTATTACACTATGTATCTTATTTTGAAGCTAGTATCTACACGTCATGTCCCACAGCTGGCTCCACTACAGATATCACAAGAATATATTTATTCTATTAAGCAGCAGCAAAAACAACTTTACACTCTGATGAAAATCCTGAGAAAGATGATAAACCAACTGAGAATCATTCACCAAAGCAAATGTAGAGCTAACCGCACCTCAAAAATACTTAACTATACATATTGTGTGTGTGTGTATGCAAAGCTGTGTATCTTAATGTAACAGCGCCTTATTTCAACCCAGGCAGATTGAAACATTATAAATTTAAGGCCAACACGATCAGAGCCAGTGCAGGGCAATCCTACCATGTTTCTTCTGTTCACCACTGCATCTCAAACTTGCCAACCCTCCTCAAATGTCTGTGTACCCTCCTTCTCCTCAGCAGACAACCGTGGATTCTACTTCAGAAAATAGAGATGCCATAGGACTGAAACTACTGCACCTAAGGGCCAACCAAATGTACAAAGCTTCTTGCATCTGTGCTGGTATAGGTCTCCCACCTTTGAGTTATGATGAAACATCTCTCCTCCTAATTATCTGAAACCACCCCAGCTACCTATGCTCTGTTGCCATTCCCACCTTCTAGAAACCACGCACTCCTCACTCTGGCTTCTAGGTATCTCATCCATTCTTGTGACTTTACATGGCCTCTATGCACTTACCTTCCTAGTTTTTATCTCCAGCCTACCCTTCTGCTTAAAGCACCAGTTTATACATCCTACTCACTACCCCACATCTCCACCAGGATGTCTCAGAAGAATGTCAAACTTAATATACTCAAAGTGTGTTGGCCACTCAGTCATGTCCAACTCTTCATGACTCCATGGACTGTAGCCCACCAGGCTCCTCTGTCCATGGAATTCTCCAGGCAAGGACACTGGAGTGGTTGCCACATCTCGACCCAGGGATCAAACCCAGGTCTCCAGCATTGTAGGCAGATTCTTTACCATCTGAACTACTCAGGAAGAGCCAATATAGTCAAAACTTAATCCAATTTTCTCCCAGTTCTACTGTCATTAAATAGCCCTAAGAATCAACCCAAGCTGCTCTTGCTAGAAAGCTAAAAGTAGTGAATTCTCTTTCCCTAGTCTGCACATTCATCAAGCCCCTCAGTTCCACTTCCCAAAATCTCCACTGGCACCATCCTATTTCAGGTCATCATCATTATCTCTTACACCAACTACTGCCAAGAGCCCCCTGTCTAGTGCCTTGATTCCATCCAGCACTTTCTATGCGACAGCCAAAGTGATCTATTTAACACTTTCATGTCAATCCCCCTGCTGAAAATCTTTTAACAGCTTGCAACTGCACTGACTGAGAATGAAAACCAAATGACTTTTAGTCTACAAACTTTCACCCAGTACAGCCCATCTACTCTTCTATCTTTATCTTGTGCTACTCTTCCTCTGCCAAGGCCACACCTACCTTCTTTTTATTCCAACAACTGTCCAGTAAGTAAGCTTTTTTTGCCTCGGTGGCTTTGCAAGTGTCACTACACTCTCTGAATGTCTAGTTTTCTCTTGTCTCCCGAATTTTAAATGCCACAGTCTCAGAGAAGTTTTTCTTAACCACTCTAAGACTGCCAGTGTCCTATGTCCCTCCTTTATTCTCTATTTCACTACACTGTAATAATATCACTTATCAAAATGTGCATTCATTTTGTTTGTTGTTCCTGGGATGGGGGGGTTTTCTTAATTTCCTACTAAACACTGAGAAGACAAGGACAATGCCTATTTTGATCACCATTATATTTCTAGCACATTGCACAGGTTACTGGCACACATTTGATAAATGAATCCTCATACTGAAAATTGTAAAGATCCTTCATTACATCAAGAAAACATTAATCCCAGAATAAACTTACCTAAGAAGACACAAGACTTGTATTCTGAAAACTGCAAGATGCCGATGAAAGAAACTGAAGAAGATGTAAACAGATGGAGAGATATGCCATGTTCACGGACTGAAAGAATCAAGTCAAAATGACTATACTACCAAGGCAATCTACAGAGTCAATGCAATCCCTATCAAAGCACCAATGGCATTTTCCACAAAACTAGGAAAAAAAAACAAACAAAAAACCCTCAAAATTTGTATGGAGACACAAAAGACCCTGAACAGCCAAAGCAATCTTGAAAAAGAAAAACAGAGCTGGACGAATCTGGCTCCCTGACTTCAGACTATACCATAAAGCTACAGTCGTCAAAACAGTATGGTACTGGCCAACAATAGAAATATAGATCAATCGAACAGTATAGAGAACCCAGAAATAAGCCCATTCACCTATGGTCAGTTAATTTATGACAAAGGCAGAACTACACAATGTTGGAAAGACAGGCTCTTCATCAAATGGTGCTGGGAAAACTGGACAGCCACATGCAAAAAAATGGCATTAGATCATTCCTTTACTCCAGACACA
Source organism: Neotragus moschatus (assembly GCA_006410615.1). Taxonomy (NCBI): domain Eukaryota; kingdom Metazoa; phylum Chordata; class Mammalia; order Artiodactyla; family Bovidae; genus Neotragus; species Neotragus moschatus. The sequence continues at coordinate 1,596,049 of SJYA01001561.1, read as the reverse complement.
AAAATAAGCTCAAAATGGATTAAAGACCTAAATGTGAGACTGGATACTATAAAACTCTCAGAGAAAAACATAGGCAGAACACTCTCTAACATAAATCACAGCAACATCTTTTTTGATTCATCTCCCAAAATAATGAAAAGAAAAAGCAAAAATAAACAAATGAGACCTAAACTCAAAAGCCTTTGTACAGCAAAGGAAACAATAAACAAAATGAAAAGACAACCTACAGATTAGGAGAAAATATTTGCAAGTGATGTGACCAATGAGGGATTAGTCTTCAAAACAGAAACAGCTCATGACACTTTACAGCATCAAAACAAACAACCCACTCAAAAAATGGGCAGAAGACCTGAATAGACACTCCTCCAAAGAGGACACACATATGGCCAATAGACATATGAAAAGATGTTCAATATCACTCGTTATTAGAGAAATACAAATCAAAACTACAGTGAGATATCACCTCACACGGGTCAGAATAGCTATCATCAAAAAAACCCACAAACAACAAATGCTGGAGAGGTTCTGGAGAGAAGGGAAAACCTCTACACTGTTGGTGGGAATATAAAAAGGCACAACCATTACAGAGAACAGTATGGAAGTTCTTTAAAAAAAATTAAAAAACTAAACTAAAAATAGAGCTACATATGACCCTGCAATCCCACTCTTGGGCATATATCCAGAGAAAAACCCCAATGTTCACCACAGCACTATTTACAATAGCCAAGACATGGAAGCAACCTAAATGTCCATCGACAGAGGAATGGATAAAGATGCGGTACATATATACAACGGAATATTACTCAGCCATTAAAAAGAACGAAATAATGCCATTTGCCACAACATGGAGAGACCCAGAGCGTGCCATACTGAGTGAAGTCAGTCAGAAAGAGAAGGAGAAGTATCATATGACATCCTTTCTATGTGAAAACTAAAAAGAAATGATCACATGAACTTATTACGAAACAGAAACGAGACTCACAGACTTAGAAAATGAACTTATGGTTGCAGGGGGAAGGGATAATTAGGGACTTGTGGAATAGTCATGTACACACCACTATATTTAAAAGGTATAGCCAACAAGGACCTATTGTACAGCACATGCTCAATGGTATGTGCCAGCCTAGATGCGAGGCAGGTTTGGAGAGAATGGATACATGTATATGTTGCCTGAGTCCCTTCGCTGTTCACTGAAACTACCACAGCACTGTTCACTGACTATACCCTAATACAAAAATAAAAAGTTTAAAGTCTGGGAAACAACAACAAAAAAAGAAAACAACAAGGAAGTTACTCTTAAACCAACACGAAAAATAATATGTAAGATTTATTTAGTTCTATGTTTAAAAACTCATTTTTTCTTTTCAAATTCAGAATTAAAACATGTCTATACTAAGTGTGGCACAGATTCTCCTAGACATGGGGAATCAAACCACAGTGACTTCCTCTTCTTTCTCACATCATCTTTTGCTCAAGACAATTCTTACAGTATGCAATGATCATGTTCAAAAAATTCTTTTGAGTCTTAGAATTTAGATTTGCCACAAGGAAACATTATAAATAGATTCCAAATTACCCAAATCTAAAATAGTCCAAAGTATACTATGAGAAATATTCCACTAAACTGATATCATAAGGCTTTTTGCAGAATATATGGCTGATGTTCAGCTAGAGATGTAAGGAAAACTGCTAAGCGGCACCTGCAGTGTGGGCGGGAGGGAAGAGAAGCTTAAAAACAATGGAGGTGTTAAGTGGTGAGGGAGAGAAGCTCTCCTGCTAAAAGTAGCACACTTGGCTACTCCCTCCTCATCCTTCATATACTGTAGGAATTAACTGGCCTCCTTCCTCTTTCCCAGCTACGATTTGTCGCCTTAGGCCAAGGTTTCTTTTTTTGCTAAAAAAAAAAAAAAAAAAAAAAAAAGTTCCTCACAATAAAAGAGCTTTACTTTCTGCTTTCCTCACCAATTCCTGAAACACAGAACTACTCTCAAGTTCTTGTCATCTTAATCACTCAGACTTCCAAAAAAGGAAATAGGCAAACTAGACAAAGTGTTGCTCTTTGGATACGCAACCAATAAATGAATCAATATACACATTTTCCAAGGACCTGGTATATGCCAGATACTAAGCTAGGCCATGGGAATATATACTTAAGGTACACTTATCTCAGAATCCCCATACTAGAGGTTCTTGCTGTTCAAGTGAGGGACACACACAAATATGAGATAAAAAGATAAAAGAGCAAAATGCAACAGGAGCCAACAACTTTAAACGTGGAAGACTGATTAGGCTCTGAAGAAAAGGGGACGTTTTACCTGGGTCTTAACGTGGGAGTTCTAACAAGTACCAAGAGTAACTGTTCTATAGACAATAGTGGCTCTAAATCAGATGGTTTTATGAAGGTAATTATGATGGGATTACAGAGAGTGAACCAGAAAAAGAGAGAACCTGGCACAAGAAATTTACTGCAATACTCTGGGAGTAGGACCTTTTCTAAGGCAGAAGCTAAAAAGGAGCCAAATGTGAGGGATATGTCTAAATTAGAGTCACAGGTCTCACTGATACTGATTACAGATGAGAGAGGACAGCTGGAAGGTGAAGAGGAACACTGGAAAGTTCCTGGCTTGAAAATCAAATGGATGACACCAACAGCACCAAGATTTGTTTCTGAACACTTAGCATGTACCAGTAGCAGTTAACATTCTCTCACTTAATCCTCACAAAAATGCTAAGTGGTAAATGCTATCACAATTCCTGTTTCAAGAGATGAGACAATCAAAGGACAGAGGAATCGTAAATTTGATCCCTTCTCCAGACGATCTTCCTGACCCAAGGATTGAACCCAGGTCTCCAGCATTGGGGGCAGATTCTTTCCTGTCTGAGCCACCAGGAAAGCACTATAATTGAGGGGGAGTATAGGGAGGTAAAGGGATTATTAAATGAAGTGGAAATACCCCAGGGCTTGCCAGAGGGACTGGAGAGTCTTGAGAAGTGAAATATGGAGGTTGTATTTCATTCCTGCCTTTCCTTAACATGGTACCTGCAATTCCTAACTCAAGCTAAGTGGCCTGCACTGGTAGCAGAACTATTGTAGGGTAGACTTCAAGTCATCTTGAAAGGAAAGGGCCGAGTAAAATTCTGGTGGGAGTTTCAACAAATTTTCCATAAGTCTGACATCATGGATCTTTCGACAACTTGCTTATTAGTTTGTGCCTTTCCCTGCCAGTATCACAGCGGGGCTTACAAAGACCCACATAAACTGGGAACTGAAAAAGTCCTTAGGAATCAACTCAATCTAAATTCTTCCTATAGATAAGGAAATCAGGTTCAGTGGGGTTAGGTTCTTGCTTGAGGCTCTACAGATCATCAGGGGCAGAGAAATCAGATTCCAGTTCTAATAGGCATCTAACTGAAATCTCAGCTAAGAAGTCAGCATGAAGAAATGGGTTCACAGTCTAAATTTATGTTCACTCAGCTCTGCCCAAGGGAAACAAACTCCAGGCAGAGAAACGTCATCAGAGACTGCACTTTCATTAGGGTCTCAAAGAATTATGGGGAAATAGTCACTCAAACCACTCCATTTCTCTGTTCCAATACTATCCATACACTGGAAATGTCAATTTGTATATAATGGACCCCAGTCTTCACAGGCACCAAGAAGCTAATCAATTCAAGATATATCCTGAGATATATATATATATGTATGTTCAATAGATAATAAGAACTGGACCATAGAAAACGTGATTCAAGTAAGACTGGTTTCAGGAGGTAGTACCTAGAACCAGCCAACACTGCAAAGTCACTCATCATTTCACTCTCAAAACACCAAATGTGAAGGAATATTTATATTATGCATATGTTCAACTGATTTAATAATGACAGCTATAGACAATAAAATTCAAAAAGGTTATGGCTGGTAGCTATTTAATTATTTGAAGAATACATATACTACTGAACAAATTAAACTGAGTTTAAAACAAGTGAAGAACAGAAACTGATTATGAACAGCAAAGAGGCAATTCAGAAAAACAATGTAACTAACCACTTATTTTATATTAGAGATTAAATAAAATTACATTATAAAATGAATATTCTGTATCACATAAAAATGAAACAACTTCTAAATCATTCTTCTCTTCCTTAAGACTGTTCTAGAGAGACCAGAAGTAAATTCCTCAATTATTTTTAATCTTATTCTAGAAGAGCAATCCTTCTTCCAGAATCATCCTTTACTCTAAAATAATCATCCAACAGATTCTCAGCAGTGCATTCTATACTACATCACTACAACACGATCTATGACTTAATTCAAGTAACTATAATAGGATTATTAGTATACTAGAAATAAGTATATTCCTGATTTTCCACAGCAATGAAAAACAGAAACTGCTTTTAACAAAGTCCCAGAGCTAACTCAGCTGACATACACTTTTAGTAATCAATAAAATGAAAACAGCAAACATTGGCAATGACGCATGTAAATATTCCAAAACTCAGTAACTGTTGCCCACTCACCCCATCCATTTAACAAATTAAGCGAAGACTACCAAGATCATGGAGGAGGAAATGGCAACCCACTCCAGTGTTCTTACCTGGGAAATCCCACAGAGGAACCTGGCTGGCTACAGTCCATGGGTTTGCGAAGAGTTGGACACGACTAAGCGACTAACACTTTCCCTTCATACCAAGATCATGTGTGTGTGCTAAGCCACTCAGTCATGTTGAACTCTTTGCAACCCCATAGACTGTAGCCCGACAGGCTCCTCTGTCCATGGGCTTCTCCAGACAAGAATACTGGATTGGGTTGCCATTCCCTTCTCCAGGGGATCTTCCTGACCCAGGGATCAAACCCATGTCTCTTATGTCTCCTGCCCTGGCAAGTGAGTTCTTTACCACTAGTGCCACCTGGGAAGCCCCTCTAAGATGATACAAACAGTAATTATATTAACCTAACCTTTAAAATCTTTAAGCTCAGTTGCTTAGTCATGTCCGACTCTTTGCCCCTACAGACTGCAGCACGCTAGGCTTCCCTGTCCACCAACTCTTGGAGTTTACTCAAACTCATGTCCATTGAGTTGGTGATGCCATCCAGCCATCTCTTCCTCTGTCATCCCCTTCTCCTCCCATCTTCAATCTTTCCCAGCATGAGGGTCTTTTCTAAGGAGTCAGTTCTTCACATCAGGTGGCCAAAGTATTGGAGTTTCAGCTTCAGCATCAGTCTTTCCAATGAATATTCAGGACTGATTTCCTTTAGGATGGACTGGTTTGATCTCCTTGCAGTCCAAGGGACTCTCTCCAGAGTCTTCTCCAATACCCCAGTTCAAAAGCATCAATTCTTCGGCGCTCAGCTTTCTTTATAGTTCAACTGTCACATCCATATATGACTACTGGAAAAATCACAGCTTTGACTATACAGACCTTCGGTGGCAAAGTAATGTCTCTGATTTTTAATATGCTATTTAGGTTGGTCATAACTTTTCTTCCAAGGAGCAAGCATCTTTTAATTTCATGGCTGCAGTCACCATATGCAGTGAATTTGGAGCCTCCCCTCAAAAAAAAAAAGTTTAATATATTTCTCTAAGGCTGAACTTACTCTCCCTGTTTTTCTCTGTATCCAAATACTATGGAATTTACCTCTCAAATGGCTGTTAAATGTGTCCCTTTCTTTCCTTTTATTACATTGCTTTAGTTCAAGTCCTCAATATCTCTTGTCTGAACTATAATATCATTTTTTACAAAACTATCTGAGTTACTTTTTAAAATGCAAATTTGATAATTTTACTTCTCTATTGAACTTTCCAAGTCCCTCTGTTGCTGAAGTGTTTTACAAGCTCTCAGTGGGTTACATAAATCCTAACCTTCTGTGCAACTCGATGCTTAGTTGTCCCCAGCTTCTACAACTCACGTTCTGGCCTAGTTTGTGAAACACCCTGATGTTTTCTGCCTTCTTGGTTGTATATCTTTTTCTTTCCTTCTCATCAGGCTGACAAAATTTTACATAAAAACCAAATATTAGGGGGGTCGGGATTGGGAGCTCATATACACTCATGGCTGATTCATGTCAATGTATAGCAAAACGAATACAGTATTGTAAAGCAAAACAAACTAAAAAATAAAAATTTAAAATAACAACAACAACAAATATTACCATCTGTATGTATTTACTAACCCTCCTGCCAAGCAGTTAGGTACATCTTAGCATTCTGAATAACGTATCCCAATCAATTATAATTGATTTTATGTAACTCCCTTTCTCCACTCAATTAAGGGTCTTAGGTCTCATTTATCNATAACAACAACAACAAATATTACCATCTGTATGTATTTACTAACCCTCCTGCCAAGCAGTTAGGTACATCTTAGCATTCTGAATAACGTATCCCAATCAATTATAATTGATTTTATGTAACTCCCTTTCTCCACTCAATTAAGGGTCTTAGGTCTCATTTATCTTGTACCTCAAAGGCAAAGCCCAGGGCCTTGTACATGGAATTAAACCAATAAATATTTTTAATATGCAAGTAACATGAAAACTCTTAAATGTACTCGTCTGTTACTGACATAGTGAATTGTAGACTGAAGAGTTAGAAGCAAAGTTGGTATTTTATGCAATTAAACAAAAGTATGGTGGTAACTAAAACATGAACCATGTTGTTAGATAACTGGTATTAACAAACCATGATAACTAAAACGTGTATGCTGAAACTGTGCAAAATATTGATGGTTTCCAAAATTCTGATATGTCCTATTCTTAATAAAATGTTTGTCATCTGTTAGTAGAAGCGGTAAACCATTTCAAAGTTTACATATCATTCAAACTGCCAAAATATTTCAACTGAAGTACTCCCTTCAATTTCAGCATAAGAAAATTATTGTTTTACATTAAGATTTCAATGAGTGACTAAAACAGATACATCAACCAGTGATTAAAAACATTTAGAAACTAAACTTCTGATACCAAGTGACTACTTGACATTTCTTTGACATAGCTAACTTGATTGAAAATTCAGGAATTTGCCCATCAAAGCAAAACATAATCAACTAAGTTTACAAATCACCTTCTGAAGTTACTCACAAACACAAAATAATGTTTATCAATTTCAGTATCAATTGAATACTATTTCAAATAGCAGTAATATTTGCTATTACAAAATACACTAATTCGAGCAGTTAAGAAGTTTTACCAGATGACATAAACCATGCATGCAATTACAGAGTGCACACAAATAGAAGGCATGTCAATTATTCATTTCCAGAGGGTGGGTAACTTTCTATCCAATCCCAAAGGCTCACTACAAATTTGGTTCAGTTTGGCTTAGTTCCTAGAAGACTGGACTCAAGAGTCCATGCAATGTCAACATCTGACAAATTCTAAGAGTAACATCAGGCTGAATTTATCAGTTAGTGTTTGACTCATGAGAGTATTAAAACTGGATTTGTTTTTTGAAGTTAGTCAAAGGCACTAGCTATTCTATACTTCAAAAAAGAAGTATGGAAACAAATTCTAATACAGGACTAGAGCACAAGCCACGGAAAAAAATATTTCTTGGAACCCAAGAGGCTTACTACCACTTGTATCATATGTTACTGACATATATGAATATGATGTACTTCAAATTTGTAAAGATCTGCTGTCTCTTTTCAGTTTAAAATCTGTCATTGGCATCTCACAGCTCTTACCACAACACTAGATCTTTTAAATTTGGTTTACAATGCACTTTAAGCATTGGCTTATTTCTTAAGCCTGTCAAGTCCCTGGTTCCCCAGGACCATTCCTCCATCAACACAGACTCTCAGTTCCTCAAATGGCGGCCCTCCCTCATCCCCATGCTCTCATGCTCGACTCCTCATGTTCTTCCAACCTGCTGTTCTTTTATCCTAAACCGCCGTCCTAAGATCTTCTGCCACTCATTCATCTGGCTCTTTTCTACTCCACCATCGGGCTTCCCTGGTGGCTCAGAGGTTAAAGTGTCTGCCCGCAATGCACGAAACCTGAGTTCAGTCCTTGGGTCAGGAAGATCCCCTGGAGAAGGAAATGGCGACCCACTCCAGTATTCTCGCCTGGAGAATCCCATGGACAGAGGAGCCTGGTGGGCTACAGCTCACGGGGTCACAAACAGTCCGACACCATCGGCCCTCGTTTAAATGTAATTTCCTCCAGAAACCCTTCCCCATATACTAGGTTGGGTTCCCTAGTCTATATACTCTCTGATAACTACTTAAGTTACGATAACACTCATCACATAATTCAGTTCAGTCACTCAGTCGTGTCCAACTCTTTGCGACCCCATGAATCACAGCANACCAGTCCATTCTGAAGGAGACTGGCCCTGGGATTTCTTTGGAAGGAATGATGATGAAGCTGAACCTCCAGTACTTTGGCCACCTCATGCAAAGAGCTGACTCATTGGAAAAGACTCTGATGCTGGGAGGGATTGGGGGCAGGAGAAGGGGACGACAGAGGATGAGACGACTGGATGGCATCACTGACTTGGTGGACGCGAGTCTGAGTGAACTCTGGGAATTGGTGATGGACAGGGAGGCCTGGTGTGCTGCGATTCATGGCGTCGCAAAGAGTCAGACACAACTGAGCGACTGAACTGAATTGAACAATTATTTTTAAATAAGATGTACTACTAAAATGTAAAGAGCTTCCCTGGTGGCTCAGATGGTAAAGCGTCTGCCTGCAATGCAGGAGACCCGGGTTTGATCCCTGGGTCAGGAAGATCTGGTGGAAAAGGAAATGGCAACCCACTCCAGTACTCTTGCCTGGAAAATTCCATGGACTGAGGAGCCTGATAGGCTACAGTCCATGGGGTTGCAAAGAGTCGGACACTACTGAGTGACTTCACTTTCACTACTAAAATGTACTAGTCGCGAAGTTGTGTCCAATTCTTTTGTTACCTGATGACCTGTATGTAGCCCTCTTGGCTCCTCAATCCATGAATTTCCCAGGCAAGCATACTGGAGTGAGTTGCCGTTTTCTTCTCCGGGAGATCTTCCCAACCCAGAGATCAAAGCCGTGTCTCCTGTATTGCAGGGGGATTCTTTAGCTGAGCCACCATAGTGAAAGAAACCACCCTCAAAGCTCTATTTATATGACATTCTGGAAAAGACATCCAGTGGTTTTTCAGGAGCTGGAGTTGAAGGAGTGGGCTCATTATAAAGCAACACAAAGACAAATTTTGGGGTGTTGGAAAAGTTCTACGTCTTGACTCTGGTTGTTTTATGACTGCATGCATTTGCTAAAACTCAGCACAGTATACTAAAAAGTATGAAGTTTATTGTATGTAAATTATACCTCAGGAAGCCTGATTTTAAGAAAAATTAACAAACAAAAAATGCAGTAATTATGCAAAAATTTGTTACAAAAGAATTATAGTAGATATCACTTTGTAACCACAAACATGAGTGCAGAATATTATATCTCAATTAAAAAGTTATCTTAAAATATTTTTTTAGAGTATCTATTTACCTCACACTGGGCATATATACCATTTTGTAATATAAGATGGCATCAGCACAATTTTTAAATTATTTCAGTTAGATAGTTATCTAAATAAAAATATTGTACATATTAGCTTTTTTCTTAAACCATTTCCATTAATTTCTAAATGGGCTCAATGTTTTCACATGCCAAGACACAATGGTATATCATTCCTTTGTTACAATTGAATAAGAAACATACTACTGAGGCCTTCATGGTTATAAATTTTTCAAATCTCTGGAATACCACTGTCCACTTACTGGTCCACTCCATTTCAGAAGTCTCATGAAAATAGTAGTTAAATAGCTCTTTGCTACATTACAGAGGCATGCATGCTTGGAAGTGAGCGAAAGGGTGGTATGATAGCTATTTTCCTAGCTGTTGGGGGTTGAGAACACAAAGCAGTCCCGAACTAGGCTCCTTCTGAGTGGTGTAATTCTCCACGATTAAAGCTGGAACCTTTTAAACAGTCTAGATTACATCTGAACTCCTTTTACAAGGCGTTCCTCCCTGACCCCTGCCTCCACTTCAGGATATTCAGGGACTCTCAGTGCCACTGAGAAAACAGCCACTCTTATCTGTACAGCACAAATAGTCCATCTAATGCATTTTTGCATGTATTATCTCTTTTCTCACCAAGATCTACGAGAAAGTTTTTTAAAATTGGAATTTTACAGATGTCAAAACTCACTCAGAAGATTAGATTAGTTGTACAAGATCACACAAGCTAATACATGGCAGAGCCAGAATATTATTTATTACTCTGTGTATCTATTAGCGTCTACTAGCCTAAAGACAACTAACACGATGGAAACCTATACCTAATGATGTGTAAAAATACTGTATACCTTATCCAATAGTAAGCTAAGAAGAAAACTAAGCTTTAAAGATAAAGGTGTATGAAGAAGAACCTACAATCATTTTGAAGTGAAATTCACACTGATAAACAATTTTATTGTCAAAAAAAAGGTAAAACAATGTCTTGAAAAGACAAATGCTAAGGAACTATTCCATAGGATGGCTGTGAAGTCTGGAAACAGGTACTATTACTTTACATATATCTCAATGTAATATTAATAAGCCACATATTACATAATCTCTTATGGTTCTAAACTTGGTAGCCATTGTGTATATTAAAGGAGATGAAGTAAAGAAGGCAATTTACTGACAGCTAAATGTAGAATGAGATCCTGGATGGAAAAACAGCAAAGGCCAATACTGGAACAACTGCCAAATATGAATCTGGATGCATGTTAGACAACAGTATCAAATCAATGTTTAATTTCCTGAACTTGATAACTGTAATGTAATATGAAAGAGAAAGTCCTTGTTCTTAGGTGATACATATTTTAAGTACTTAGAGATGGAGGGTTATGATGTGTGTAACTTCCTCAAATGGTTCCCAAAAGTGTGTGTGTATGTGCACAGAGAAATCAAATGAAAAATGCTAACAGATGATCTAAATGAAGATTATAGTATTCAGTTATCATTCTTAAACTTGTAAGTTTCAAATTAAAAAAAATGAAGAGTTGAAGATAAAAGACAAAACTTCAAATTTTGTTTTTAATAGCTAATAGACATTTCCAACACTATCTTTTCTAACAAACTGAATAAAAAAGATACATTCTTTTTAGTGCCTCTACAAATTGTTAACTCTACTTGGAATCAAACAGTATTTGTTGACTTTTTAAAACCTGGGTATAAAACACAGCAGCAAACAACCCATAATGTATCCAAAGAACAGCTTGAACTTTATTACATGCTATGAGAATTTTAGTAAAATTCACAGTGTTCTCTATTTTTAAAGAGCTTCAGATGTGCTGAGAAACAGATAAAATTCAATGTCCAGTTCTTATGGATCATTAAGAGTACTCTAATACTGAGTAAGGAGAAGGCAATGGCACCCCACTCCTGTACTCTTGCCTGGAAAATCCTATGGACGGAAGAGCCTGGTAGGCTGCAGTCCATGGGGTCCCTAAGAGTCGGACACGACTGAACGACTTCACTTTCACCTTTCACTTTCATGCATTGGAGAAGGAAATGGCAAGCCACTCCAGTGTTCTAGCCTGGAGGATCCGAGGGACAGGGGGGAGCCTGGTGGGCTGACATCTATGGGGTTGCACAAAGTCGGACACGACTGAAGTGACTTAGCAGCAAATATTGAGTAAACTTGCTCTAAGATAGTACATATTTAACTAAAATTCAGCTTATTCTAATATATATTAATTCACCATTAAGTGCTTCTCCCACCCCACTTCAAAAGATTTTCAGAAATTATTATCTTGATATAGTCCACCATGAATGGACTGACGCTGCATCATGCTGACGTTTCACTTCAATGAATTCAATCATAAGCCTCACAGGAAAAAAACTGAGGATTTCAACAACAGACACCATTTCACTAAATAAGCCCAACCTCCCCAAGGAGCACTAAGCAGGAGTATAAGGGAGCTGTCCAGTAACATAAGGGTTTCTCCCTGTGTGCATCTTGCCAAGCTCTAATCCTAGTATTTAAAGTATTTTTGCGTAACAAAGCCCCGAATGCAAGCCAATTTCTTCATCTGTGGTCCAACTAGAGAAATTTATTTTTGGAATTTCTGAAGGAAAAACTAGCTATTGTATAATTCTATGAGATGGAATGAATGAATGGAAACCATACTTCACCATCACTTATCACTTTAAGGGATTTTTAAGGTAATCTGAACCAAAATCTTTGGCGGGTGGGGCATCATGTGTGCTAAATTCACAGTTTAACTTAATCCTAACACACAACTCCAACATAAATGTATTCTATTTCATTATTATAGCAAGAACATGATACACAATAAAGTGAGGATGATTTCTTTCCAAAGGCTACACCCAGAAACAGTAGCCTTTTGCTATGTAGCGAAACAAAGCATCTTTTGGCATTTTGAATCCTCAATACTTACTAAGCTCTGAATTCTACAGAGTAGAACAGTTTTAATACTTCTTGGTGATCTCCAAAGGTACATCAGGGAATCCCATAAAACTGAGTCTCCTCCTTACCTGCAACATTTATTTTTAAATGCAACTATTTTTATAATTTTATTCTCTGGTGTCTTATTTTTATAATCCTTATATTTTAACTCTTTTCTTAAAAAAAAAAAAACAAAAACTATTAGCTTTGAAAATTGTTTTCAACAAAAAGTACAGTAAGTTTAAAAAATTCTTTTTAAAGCTTTCAATCTGGATTTAAAAAAGCAAGTGTAATAACTTCATTTTCAGAATGGGGTATAAACATTGGGAAGATTGATATGGAAATTACTTGTCTAGTATCAACCTAAAGTCACAGATGCAAGAAGTTTCTGTGACATCAGGATATAATTCCCTAAAGCCCACTTTTTCATGGTGTACACTCTATTTTCTTTTAAAAGATCTGCGCAGAATAACAAATGTCTTGTGTACTAAAACTTAAAAGGGATCATGTAGATCTTTGAATTAAAGTCATAAATCTAAGAATCACAGTTGAATGACCTTACCTGAACACACAAATTCTTTATAAAATTCTAAATATAAAGATATTGCTGGACGCATTATTTACTTTTTTAGCTTGCTTCATTAAAGTGCCTGAGTCTGGGATGAACACTGTACCTTCAAAATAAGGCTAACTTTCAAGGGCCAAATCTTTGACCATAAACCTCTCTGAAAACCTAATGAAAGCTAAGACTCTTTGCAGAAAATTTCATGTGTGCACAGACACACACAATTTTTAACACAATGTTGAAGGAAGGAGTCATCATAAAATCTACCAATCCCAGAGAAATAACTGTTATCACTGCTTATGTGCAAGACAGCCTTAAAACATAACGCTCTGATATTTATTCATACACACTACGGTGAAAATAAGAAGGGTATCAAACAGGCACGTGGAGTTTGAAAACATAGGTGAAGGTTGCTCTTCGGTACCATAACTGCTCTGAGTGCAGAGCAGCCTGGTTCTGCTAATTGTCCATCCCTGCTCTACAACCCCCTCAGACATGAGACCCTGTACCATCTGATCTGTGAAATGACCTCCACCTCTTTTCATCTAAACTCTGCAAGCTTCTTTGATCCACTTCGGCTCTTGACAATTAACCATCCAGTCTGCCCAATACCTTCAGTAACACAACTTACGGCCATTCCAGTTTTAGGCAACTCTGAAGAACTAAAAAGTTCTTTTCTAATCTGATGAGCCTGATTTGTAAGTCAAAATGCTGTCCAGAATTTCTCCTCTATTTACTTGCCAATAGGTAACAAAATAGCTTGCCATTCAAAATATCTAATCCTAAAACCAGGAGCAAAAATTCACTAAGCCTTACTTTTACCAAAGGGGAAAGTCAGAATTACGCTAAAGAACATTTTCTACTTGAAAATCAAAATCTAAGAGGATCAATATTGTTCAGTTCAAGAAAGATATAAGGCTTTCACGTACACATTTCCTACCTTACTGGGTTTCTTTACACTGCATAAAAAAATTTAAATATATCAACATTAAAAGATTAACATCATAGTCACTGCAAATTAACACCAGTTCTGTCTGCAAATAGTTTATTCTCTGTATTTCTATTTATGCCCGTGATTCTATAATAAACAGCTCCAATCAATGCAACATAGCCATTATTTATTCATTAGATAAAGCCTGGCTTTCAAGAACTACAAGTTGTCTCAGTCACCTTCAACAGCTTCTTTTTCACAATAATATCTTTTATTGAAACCAGTGTATTAATAAGGCCCAATTGTCATATACAAAGCAATCTCTGAAGCAAATGCTTACTCCCTTGAAAACAAAGGAAATACAAACAATTATATTTGATATTTTCTTCCTTAAACAATCCCTTAGTAGTGCTGGACAAAAAAGACTCAAATATTTTGCACAGTGACTGACTTAGTCAAATCAGATAAGAACAATGATAACTAACAGTCATGTAGGTAAACACACAGCAGAATCTCATTTTGAAAGGGCTACAAAGCAGGGGGACTCCCTCCGGGGCTGTCACAGAGAGTCAAACAATGCACATTCCTAAGGAGGTTACCCTCTAAGGAGCTTCTTTATGATCCTTCAATAATTAAACTCCCTGCACTGATCCAAAAAAGGTCCACCTAAATGAATGCTGTCTTATACTGCAATTACATTGGGGCACAATTTCGGTAAGTTTATACGGAAGGTATACATTAATCCTTGGTTAAGAAACACATTTCCTGGTAAATAACCATTTTTCTACTTTTCCTGAGCGGCTGAAGAAGGAATGCTGTGTTTTAAAAAGACACACATACAAAGCCTAAAAAAATAATGCCACACACTTATCAGAACTTGTACTACAAACAAATGACACATTAAAACTCAGGAACAGTCCTCCAAGCACTTCTCTTGTAATAAAAGCATCTATTGAATAGTTTTAGTTGATTCTGCCAGCTGAAAATGGTTTCATCCACCACAAATGTGTACTGAAAAATTTTCTTACACTTCACATTGTTGGCTATGCTAGTAGCCAACACTGACTGAGTCAGTGTTAAAATCAATCAACTTAACAGTATTAAATCAATATATTTGTACCTAATCAAATACTACCAATCTCCAGTCAATAATGTCTGCGTTTTAAAACAAAATTCTTTCGCTAGCTTGTTATTTACATAAAATTCAACGCTCGAAATAACTTAAAAACACGGACTATTATAGACAGTCAAACACTGCCCCACCCCTTCTAAGAGTGGATGACTGAAACATTTTAATATACTCCATCACGTAGTAGCACTGCTACAAAACTTTCATATTAACGCCAGAAGTTGAACATTTTTCAACAGAATTTAATTTTATATAAATTTTGCATCATCCTCAATGTCAAACGTCACCAACATTCAGGTACACTGAAGGTAAGGAAAGGAACTGATAACCACAAACCCTGTAATATAATCCTCTCAACCTTCACTTGCGCACTCTTCTCACTTCAAGAATTATGTTTTTTCTATTTCCTACGCAATTAAGAGTACTAGTTAGGAGATTGAAATTACCAAATTATTAAAATTTCAAAGACTAACAATACAAAAAAGAGGCAAAGGGGGAAAGCCTATTTGTTTAAATATTAAGGGAA